>CAJNIZ010046239.1:0-41113 GCA_905231905.1 Symbiodinium pilosum | reverse complement strand
GTGTGTGTGTGTGTGTGTTTCTTGTCGGCTTTTTGCCGATCATGTTTCATTGTGTAACGTCTTGTATTGCAAATTGATCTTTGCATTCAATTCTGTGTCCATTCAGGCACATGTCATGGTTGTGTTTCAAACAAAATGTTCATAACATGTTCACGCCTTGATGTGGTATCCAGTGGCTCGAAGCTCAGCACTTTGCCAGCGTCCGCCAATGGGCCGGACCAAGAAGCACGGCGAGGCGCCACAAATAGACTTGTGCCACAGTTCGTTTCTTTTGACTTGTCCAGGATGTGCCACCTCCCCCAGCACCTCCACCTCCTGCAGGTCAGCAGGTCGACAGCCTATCGACAGATCGAGAGCATCTGTCGAGAATTCACCATGACCATCAAATGTCTGAGGCCAACTTCATGGCAGCAACCGGGACCATGCCACCAGATGCCGGCGTTCTAGCAGGCAAACTCTGATGGAAACGGGAAGGGTTGTGGAGCTATTTTGCTAGCAATTCTTTTCCGCTCGTTCCGGATGTGGTGTTCAATCCCAACAAGGTGTGTACATGCTGCTTGACGGTTTTTCACTTGGCAGGTCTGTTCGGCGGAAACCCGTTGTTAGCAGCAAACCCATTGCTGCACCCTCAGCACTTTTTCATGTAGACGTTGGAAATGCTCGTGATTCATTGAGGCTCACAGCCAATCCGCTAATTCTAGCGACTTTGGCGAACCCAGTGCAGCCATCAGCTGCGATTCAACAGGTACGGCTACTGAAGCGTTTTCTGGGGCATGCCTGGTGTGCCTGTGTCTGTTCGCCAGACTGGAGCGACGGCCTCGGAAGAGGTCGACAACAATCTGATAGCCCCTCGCTCAGCAGGAGTAAAGAACTCTATGAATATGTGGTGGCCGGTGACGATGTTCTTTGACCGCCCATCGTGCGTTCAAAAGCATGTCGATAGAAGCCTCTGGCTCCCATGCAGCCTCCGAGGACCCAGACGTGCAGGAGCTGTGTGATTACTTTCACATAGAGGACGGGGATTTCGGATCGAATCTGGGCCGTAGTTCTGCCAGCAACTTGTAGGAGAGACACGCGCGGCGACTCAGTGATATCATGAAGCACTGGGCCTTAGCACTTCGTTGGGAATTGCGGCGAGTTGACGGTGCAAAGTGTGGGCATTTGTGCTGCAGCTAGGAATCGGCAAGAGACCTTTGTGGAGGATATGGAACGACTGTACGATGTGCTGGAGCGCAGTCCCGTCAATGTTTGCCGCGGGTCAACTTAGAACAGGTCGCCATTTGGTCATGTTCTAGGTAATCAGCCCCATTGAACATAGACATAGCGGGTGTGAGTTATAATGCGCTCCCACAATCTCGCACATGATGGCAGGTGCAAACAGCCCTGCAGGATTGTTGGTTGTCAAAATGCGGGAAATGGAGGAGGGCACCTTTGTTGGCAAGGTGTCATGGCTGAAATCAGAAGAAGCCCCCTTTCCCCTAATATCGCAGAATTCTTGTTCTCCCAATGCGAGACGTGGTGTCTAAGGCAACACATAAGCAATTTCATTGAAGACCAAGCCGTGAATTCAGCATGCTGAGGGAAGGAGCATAGGGCATAGGGAGAGGAAGGCCAATGCACCATAAACATGGGGCGCGAGGGACGGCGTTCAGGGCTGCAGTCAATTAAAAACAGGTGTTTCAGAGTCGCCCTAGCGTTTTGTCATGTCAGCAAGCCTCTCCTTCAGGAGGTTGAGCATCTCCTTGCAGCAGTTATTCAATTCTGCCTAGTTTCAATCGGGGCTGCTTTAAGAGAAAGGATGACCAGCAATCTCAAACAAGACAGTCACTGAAAGCTCGCCCGAGGTGAAGGCTGACAAGGACCCAAAGTGCCTGTAGTACTGTAGCGAGTTGTGCTGTGTAGCTAATTCTGCTTGGCTCCATTCATTGCAGGACCTAGCCGCCGTGTCCAAGAAGTACAAGTTGGATGAGCAGGTTCTGTACATCGCTGTGCTGCCGTGTGCACATTGGTCGACCATGTTGCGAAGGCAGAATCCAAGCTTGCAGACATCCTGGCGCGGTACGATGACGTGGCTTGATAGTGATTGGTGTCCTGCTGCTTGGGGAAGATTGCGCTGGCCGGGCTTTGCTTAGTACTTGTGTCTAAGGCGCGGCGGAAAGAGTGCCCAGCTTACTTGCCACAGCAGAAGCAGAATATGCGGTAAAACTGTGGGACTCCTTTGTTTCTGCTCTGGGCTTGAAAGCTAAGCTGCGAGTCCCTGCAGGTATCTGATCGAGATCGAGAGACACCTGGAGGTGTCGAACAGGCCTTCAGCCATGGCCATGATGCTTCTGAGGACCGACAGAAAGCAAGCACACTTGCACGTAGGCAGTTTGGCATTGTCGTTTTGGTTTCCATTTTTCATCTGGCAACAGCTGCACTACCATCAAGCCAAAGCGAGCCAAGCAATTTCGGCTGGGTGGCGCGGCGCCGCTCAGAGTTTAAAGCCCATGTGCAGGAAGCTTGGTGAAGGCCAACCGCTGGGCAAGCCAGGGCAAGCCGCACCGGGAAGTTACCTGGACAATGCCAGCGGCTTACTTCCAGCTGTTGAAAAGAGCAGTGCACTTTCAGATCACTTTTCATGTGAGGCTCAGCGTGCGGCGCGCGGGGAAACGGCCCACCGAGGAGGCCAAAACTGTGAGGGCGAGACAGTCCGAGATAGGGTGAGGAGCGAGTGAGCAGCCCAAATGGCCAGGCCGCGAGGAGCGCGGCCGGAAAAGCCCCGACCGAGACCGGCGGGATCGAGACAAAGACCGGGACCGGGATCGCGACAGGCCGGGGCCCGGGGCTGGAAACCCGTGTGCCGGGCAGAGGCATGGCAGCACGTGCACAGCTCTAGGCGGCGCTCTCGCTCTAGAGACAAGCGATCCCGCTCCCGAAGGAGATAGCAGCAGGCAGGGACAAGATGACAAGAAGGATGCGGGCGAACCAGTCAGCTTGAAGAGGGGGTGTGCGGTGGGTATGTGTGATATGTGTGACGTATGTTAATCTTGAGTGTGTGAGGGGGAACACCAGGCTCAGCCGGCAGTGACGGGTTGCGGGTGCTTCTGCGACCGATCCGTGCAGCTGCCGGTTGAGAAAAAGGTGCTACCGCTGTCTGCACTCCATGTTTAGTTGTGTAAAATGCAATGACATTTTCACAGTCTTGCAGACAACTGAGCAGTGTGTCTGGCCCGCCCACATAAACCGGCAGCGTGTTTTTAGCTGTTCTTTGAGCAAGCATCCGCCATAAAAGCAAAGAGACCGAACAAAGAGACAACCTGCAACAAGCAGCGCAGCAGCACAGGGTAGAGTAGGGTAGAGTTCCAGCTTTTTCTTCGCGCAGCTACCCTGTGCACCCTGTAGGCGGGGCCAGGCCTAACTTTCCAGGAGTCTTCGATGGAACATTGTCCAGGCCATGGGCGTTCATGCCTGCCAATGCCGCAGCAACCCTGGAATCCTGCCTGGCCTTATTGTGCTCTTTTCTGTTGGCTGTAGCGGTAGCGCAAGGACGGCTGCCAAAGCGAGTGCTGAAGCAGCAGAAAGGCTTTGCTGTAAAAAATGAGACCCTGGAGGGACCCAACATGACCTAGCATTGGCAGCATTGGCAGGAAGCACCGGAAGAGCCAGAAGAGCACTAGGGCTGACAGGAAGGCAGCTGAGCCGTGAGCCCTGTGAGCTCTCCTGAGATTCCAGCTGAGGGTTGGCAGGCTGGCAGGTTTGCCAGAGCATCTCGGCGCACTGCGGGCAGCTCTGCCGCCACTCGATCTCAAAACTTACATTCAGATCGGACCTTGGGCTGACTTCCAGTGTGTTGTCCAATTGTCGAGCAAGCTGAGGAAGCTTTGGAAGCGTTAGGGCCCCAGGTCCTTTCCTTCAGAGTGCATAGCAGGCATAGCGCCGCTCACATAGTTGAGTCTAAGGCAAGAGCAGGGACTCCGAGCTGGAGAGCGGAGACGAATGTACAGTGCGCGCTTAAGCGCTAGACCGCGTTCACAACATGTGCCTGAGCTGGAGGTGCTGTCTCTCTCCCTTGTTCGGGCGTGGCTCAAGCTGGACTCTCAGAGCAGCATGCCGCACCAACACTTGGAACTGCAGTTCTTCCAGCTGTGGCTGCTGTTGCTGTGGCGTGGTTTTCTCATGTTTCAGATTTCAAGCCAGGTCGGCAGCAGCTGGAAAGGCAAAAGGGATGCGAAGGGCAGAGGAGAACAGCCCGGCTACTTTTGCCAGCTTTGAGAATACAGGAACTCAACGCTTGGGCAGCGAGAGCGTCAGATTTGGTCCTGGGCCTCGCGCCCAGAGTTCTCTGTTCGGAATTTTTTCGGAGCATGATCTGCTGGTCCCTGCGTGCTTGGTTCTTGTAGCTGGAAGGGCAGCAGTCATTTCGCCATGCTGGGTTCAAGTTGAGCCAAGAAACGCAAGGCACTTGTAGGCAGCGGTGCCTTCACAGCCATGGCGTTGTCCATTCCGGCCACGATTGCTCCGCATGAGAGTGCGTTGATTCCAGCGGCTAAGCCTGTCCGAGTGAGGATTCCGGAAGACAGATCAGCAGGAAGGTCTCTCACACAGCTTTCTGTTGCCGGGATCACTGCATCCGTCGTAGCAGCCAGGCAGAAGAGGCCGAGCGAGCGGAGATGCGTCCGCAGGGCCGAGCCGGAATCCCTCGCTTCACCAGGTCCTTCATCTGCTTCGCAGGCCAAGCAGAGAAGCCAACCTGACCGGCAAGCAGCGCTGGCTGCGAGCATGTATGGGCAGAAGATCATTGGGGCCGACAAGACTGTTCCCGAAGTAGTGCCCGAAGAGCTTCTCAGCGGTGAGTTTGGCAAGGAGCTTGAGGCTTGCATGGAGGCCATGGTAGAGGTTCTGCACATGCTGTGCCTGGGTACGCTTATTTTGGAGGATGTCAAGGACAGATCAACCGTTGGCCTGTATGGCTACAAGCTGGAAGAAAATTACGTAAGAGAAGAGACAACCATGCCAGCCGCTGCTGTGACCTGCTACATCACGAAGATGTTAAAGGAGAAGTTCCCCGATGATCCCATCATCTGCGACGAGAATCCGGAGCTCCTTGAGAACGATGAGAAGTTTGCGGAGACGATAGCCTCCTTCCTGTCCAGCTTTAGCTTGATACCTGACGCAGACGTGGCCAGTGTGTCAGAATGGCATAGGATGTGCAACTCCTATTCACAGAATGCTGAGACGCCCAGCAGATACTGGGTGTTCAATCCGGTGGATACCCGAGCTGAATTTCGAGATGCTAAGCAGTTCTGCAGCACGCTGTGCTTGATGCAAGGCGGTGAGCCAGTCGTGAGTGTCATGGGGTGCCCCATGCTCAGCTTCGATCATGCCAGCCGCAGCACTAGTCACCCTT
This sequence comes from Symbiodinium pilosum, assembly GCA_905231905.1. Lineage (NCBI taxonomy): Eukaryota > Dinophyceae > Suessiales > Symbiodiniaceae > Symbiodinium > Symbiodinium pilosum. Next base: position 35,724 of record CAJNIZ010046239.1, on the reverse strand, counting down.
CTGGGAGCAGCATCTTCTATGCAGTGAAGGGGCAGGGGGCATGGACCCAGTGCGTCATCATGGAAAGACAAACTGGCATTTACTTGGGCCGGTATGGCCTGAAGGGCAAGTCTCTCAAGCTTGACGTTTCTCAGAAGATCAAGCGTGGGAATGATGGCCTCTACGACATGCTGGGAACAGAGCAGCTGCGAATAGCGCAGCATGCGCGGATGCGCCAAGACATTTTCCTGGATTCCGAGCGAATTGCAAAGATTTTAGGCTCAGAGTTCGCAAAGTTCCATTTCGTCAACAACTCGATCAAGTTCTGTTGGCTGGCTCGGGGAGATGAGGACCTCCTTGATCTGAACACTGCAGAAAAGTGACTTGGAGTAAGATTCTGCCTCAGGATGTGGCGTGGACAATCACCCAAGGGCTCTATGACAAGACCGCTGCCCTTCGCGTCACCGAACATGCAGCAGGCACTTGAAGTTGTGGAATCAGTTCGCACACGCTCATAGACATGTCAAGCGCAGCACAGTGTGAGTCACAGGTGTTCTGGTGGCCATGGAGTCAGGTGCAGCCGTTGCAGATTTGGATGGCAAGGACATTGACTGGTCCTCCGGCGCTGTGCTTGCCAATAATCGAGGGCTTTTCGCCACAGACCCAAAGAAGGCACAGTCTGAGCATACAAGCCAGCTTGGCGATCATGTGAACTGTCACTTTGGTCATGGTGAGGCCTTGCAGAATACTGGCTGAGAGTATATGTTGCATGTTGAAGGTGCCAAAGCAAGGCCTGGTCAATGCGGTCAAAGAGGCCACCGAGAAGTCCGAGGCATGTCGGCGCTGAACTCTGGATTTAGCTCAGCTTTAGCCCAGAAGAGGGCTGAAATGCGAGCTCGGGAGTACGTGAGAGCCTCAAGACAGGTCCTCTATGAAGATAGATGCCAGAAGAGGAAGGAGAAAGCGGCCATGCTTCGAAAGATCTTCGAAAATCTTGTGCCTTGGCAGACCCTACATGCTGCCCGGCTGTTCCTGCGCATTGGCGACAATCTGTGTCCGAATGGTAACGAAGACTTGTTTGTCCTTGTTTCGGATAGATGCAGCTTGATCAGAGACACCTCGTATTGCTGGGTGCAATCCGCATTCGTCATCCTTCTTTGTGTAAAGGTCTTGGCTTTATGCGTGAGACATGACAAGCCTTAGGCCCCTGGCATACTCTGAGGCCAGCCATGCCGAGACACCCGAAGAGTTGAAGGGAGCGGAGATGGTGCGGACGACGCTTGTCCTTGAGGACTGTTTGATGACGTGCGGTTTTTAGTGGCAAATCGTTGGACGTAGCGTGTCGAACTGCTTTGTCTTGCCACTTCCAGGCTTTCCGCACAAGAGCCCCAAGGTCTGGAGGGTTACACTTGTAGTTCCAACTTTCGCTGCCAGAGATTGGCAAACCTGGATGTAAGCAGAACAGCAGAACTGTTCATCGCAGGATATCCGCAATGATGGCTTTTCACAAATCGCCATTCCTCCTGTTATCATCACTCATGTCACGCAGTTACACGATACAGCGCTTGCGAGCTTGCTGATGTCTGGTTCCTTGTTGGCGATGTTTCAAGTTTCCTTTCATGCTGTCCTTGACTTTTCTCTGGACCATCTCAGGAAGGGCATCGAGATGCTTGATGATGAGGAAGAGATGATGAAGCTCACGCAGGCTTCCATGGATCGTGGCTCGGCTCAGACCATGAAGCTCAGTTGTCAGACTTCTGTGATTTCCCTGATTTTGACTTCCTGACTTTCCTGTATCATCTGTGGTGCCATACAAGGAACGGAGCCAAGTAGGATGGGCTCTCCTCCTCAGCCAGACCCCGATGCGCTCGAGGGGGCCTGGCACTTAGCTTTGGTTGCAATGCTTGCTAGCTGTTTGCCTGTTGCTGCCGTTTGTTTGGCACCTGAAGCTGAGGCTCTCCCCTACTCGCCAATCAAATCTGATGATTAAGTTGCAGCTGCTGGCTGTTGAATTTCAAACGCGTGCTATGACATGCTATCGCATGCTTGTGAATACTCGATTTTTGTCCGCCAGCAGAGCTGACCTTGGTTTTGGTTTGTCTCGAGTCTCACTGGCGTGCATTCTAGGCAAAAAGAAGGAACGAAGCGCGGCCGTCGTGCCAATGAGAGCGCTTTTTTTTGGCATGCACGTATGGGAATTCTCACGAAGCTTCCTGAGCGAAGCTCAGGCCGTGCCTTTCGTCAGCTGGGCCGCTGTCCCCCCCTGCGCTTGCGCATGGGCTTCCGCTTCCAGGCTTGCTTTGTCGGATGACGCCGAGTGATTCCAAGACTCTATAGGCTGACATGTGGTGGTTGACCAGTGCATTGGTTTCAAGAAACTTCGCCGCCTCATAGCATGACAGCAAAGATCCAACATGTAAATCCACCGACATGCACGCAGTGAGAACTTTCCTGGTGCTAGCTCTGTGGAAGTGTTGAGCATGGCACAAAGCAAGGGCTTCGAAGATGAGGATGTCTTCTTTGCAAGTCTCTTGGAGGATGAGGGCCCCACAGCTCTCAAGTCGGAGGCCAAGGTAGGCAGCATTTCCATTGCTTCGGACGAGGAAGGCAGCCTCGATTTGGACGGGGAGCCCGAAGAGGCATCGATCTTCCAGAATTTTCAGAATACTGCTTCAAGCGTGCCGCCGGCAGATCTGGATTTTTCTGCCGAGGACCTTACGCTCAGGGCAGCACTGATAGCGTTTTATGGGGCAAGAAATCCTGCGAACCTTTCCAGCATTAACGCCTTGGTGAAGCGATTCCGCAGCGGGGGCGTTGCCGGCCTGTGGGCGCAGCTAGCCACAAAGTATGGCGTGGCCCCCTTGGAGGCTGTAGATCTGCTGGCAAGAACCTTGTATTTATCGAGCATTGAGCAAGCAGACGATGATGTCCTGGAGAGCTTACTGCAAAGGCTTCGTGTGCGAGGCAGGGAGCTGGAGACAGCCATGAACGAGGGTCACCTGGAAGCGGTCCGGGCCTTGTGCTCTCGTGGCATTACACCAGAGCTGCGGCCACGCTGCTGGAAGGCTCTTCTCGGGTATCTTCCTCTGGGAGGAGAGTCGTCTGCAATGATCCTAGAACAGAAGCGCAGACAGCATGCAGATCGCTTTGCAGAATACCTGGCCTCGACAAATGGAGAGCTTAGCTTGAAGTCGAGCGATCCGCTCCACAGGGAGCTGCTGGAAACAGTCAAGGACGAAGTTGATCTGACTCTACGCAGGTATGAGCCTTATCAGACTGCCAACGTGAAGGCGGAGTCGCTGGTATCCATCGTTTTTCTGTTTCTGGCATTTGAGGACATGGAGTATGTCCAAGGACTGAGCGACATGGCCTTCGTCATTGCGCATGTCTTGAGCCAAGATGGGGATTATTCAGACGCAGACGGTTATTGGTGTTTTGCCTCTCTCGTATCTGAACTCAAGGCGCGGCTGGTTAATATGGATCGCACAACAGCATTCGTGCATACTTTGGTCGGGACGGGTGCCAGCGTGTTAAGCAAGTATGATGCCCAGCTTTCCGAGCATTTTGGTGCCCTGGACTTTGAGCCGGGTATCGTTGTGATGAAATGGTTCATGCTGCTCTTTTCTCGAGATGCCTCGACAGCACTTGGAGATGTGGTGGCATGGTGGGACATCTTCCTCGCAGATCCTGGCCGCTTTGAGCTTCCTGGCCATGCTTGCGTGGCTCTGCTTTTGGAACATCGCGAGGATTTGCTGGAGGCGGGAAACGTCTTGGATTTGGTGGAGAGGCTTCAAGCTCTCCCTCGTGAGGGCTTCAGCTCTTTGGCCCGCAAAGCCTGGGCAATTTGCCTGTTTGAGAGGCAAAACGCAAAGTCCTCTCCGCCTTTCCCTCCTCCCTCGGCTGCAAAGGTGGTCAGGGATATGGCTGGCTCTTTCTTCTCTGGGATCTTCACACATTTCTGAACTGCGCCAAGTGCAAAAGAAGGTAACAGCACACTAACACATTCTGTCACATTCTTTGTGGTCTGTGCTGCCAGGATCCATCCCAGCACGGGGGCTGGGAGGTGAGCAACCTCAAAGGCTACCGCGAGACGCAGCTTGGGAGGTCCCAGTTTTCTTCATTCGCTTTCCTGTGTGTCACGACTATCCTGGAGGCTGCCCCTGCGAGCAGCCAGCATCGTGCACGGGGCTTTTTTTGGTAAGCTCAGCAACCTACGCGTACTCAGTACTCATGCTGCATGAGCTTCGAGGTCCTGGCATTCGTATTGGGCTGCTTTCCGCGTACGCTTGCGGAAGGAAGAGTCTGAGGACAAGGCTGGCATTCTTTTTCCATTCGTTTGGTTGATGCACAGCGCTTCGCCCGGAGGTTATCATTGATCGCCAGCTTCTCACCAAGGACCTTTCGACAGCAGTGGAGAAGCACAGGCACACCTGGAGTGGGCTCACAGCATGTGGATTGACTTGCTGAGAGGCGTGGCGAAGCGAGGCAGCTCGCAAGTGGATGTTTCCATGTCACGGCACACAGCCGGCGACAGCAGGTGCGGAAATGTTTTCAATCTTGATAGCCGCAAGGTCCCGTGTCAACCTCTCCGGTCGTGCAGCATTGTACTGAAATCCGGTCTATTTCGACCGGACTGTCCACTAATTAACAGCTTCCATTCCGTAGGGCGCTGTGGCGGGTTTTACCCGCAAACTGGGCATTCACAACAGGCTGCTGACAAGCGAAAGCGCATCAAGGCGCCTGCTTAGCTGAAAACAAATGAGGGCTACGTTGGCGTGTCGGAAGGTGGTCCGAAAGCAAGCTGACTTGCTACCTGCTGTGGTGATGAAGCCGCTTGCTCCTCCGACTCTGTTGCTCGGCCTGACTTGGAAGAGCTTCTGCGGTCCACAGATAAGCTGTCCAGATCCCAGGCCCCGATACACGCTTATCTTCCTGCATGGAATGGGCGAAGTGGCAATGAGCATCATCCTCAACCCAGATGGCTCTCGGAACATGTAATTCTAATTTGCATGCAGATGCTTCAAATGCGTTGCAGGATACGCGGATAGGCGTGGGTGGGACAGTGCCTCCTTGCATGTGCCAGCTATGCTGCACTGTGAGATCTGAAGGCCACATTATTTTCACGATGGGAGTGCTGCTATCAAGGCGAGCAGCTACTTGAATGCTCCTGCTAGGTGGGAGTTTATCAAGATTCTGTTCCTTGCATTGCGCTACTGTAGTGTGCATTTTGCAGCTGTGGGCAGGTGATCATTCCAACCGCACCTCTCCGCGAGGCTCGTGCAGTGCGTCAATGCGACTCTTGGAATTTTTGCGTGCCTTGAGATTAGCTGCTTCGACACGTGGTGGTCAAAGGCGCGGCCTGATCAAGCTGGGACTGTCACAGGGGCAACAGTGACAGAGTGACAGGTGAAGAGCCGGGATGTCAAGGGAAGTCGGTGGAGACTGGAGAAATTCAATTCCTGGCTGCTTGTCCAACAGTGGCGGTCGGTGCTGCAAGCAGTGCTGCAAGCGGTGCGTGGCAAGGTATGACTACATCAGCAACCGTGGCGGTCGGAAGGAGGCGGCCTGCAGCTTCCGAGTTTTCTTATGGCTACAAACACTCAAGGGACGGATCGGGCTGAAGTCAAGGATGCAATCGATATCGATTCCCTTCACCGAATGCAGCAGTCACTTCATGAGATCATTGCGCGCGAGGCGGGGAGTAAATGAGGGCTTCCAGGCAGATTGCTTTCTGCAAAAAAAGGCAGAGGAGCTTGGTGGCCGTAGCGACCGGCATCTCGGCAGCTGAGACAGCTTTGAAAGCAGACGTGGAATTCCTGACAAGCAACAGGGTGATGCATGGATGCATAGGTGACTGCAGCCATTTTGTAGATCAAAGCCATCTTCAGATTCAGTTCCTCCCGACTCTTCGTGCCCTTGCCGAATGGAGGCAGAAAGCTTGGTTGCAGCTGTGGATGGGGAGCCCTTCAGGCCTAGCCATTGCTCTGCGAAGACCAAGGCAAACAAGATGGTCTCGAAAGTTTCTGTTGCTTGTCGGGATTTACATTGGGATTTAGCGAAGCACACCTACTGACCTACTGCATCCTGAGCTGGTGTTCTGCAAGGCCCGGATGGGCAGGCGAAGAACAGAGCCATGATCTCAGCTTGAGCGAACCGCATCGGCCGCTGGCGAGTTTGGGTGCTGAGGGGGGACTGTCGCATGGGCGAGCGCCACCCTCAGATGGGTTTGGACCCTGTGGCAGCCCAAATGACACAAATTGGAAAGCTAGCGGCAGTCCGCCTGCATGCACAGCCTTGACATCAAGTCTCGGGATCTTCTTCTAAAATTGCCTGTTTGTCACAACACAACTCTTTCCATCACTTCATCTGTCAAGGAAACAGCTGGCAGCGTCAAGCTCGACGCATGCCTTCAGAGGGAGCCTGGCTTCCAACAGGCCAGCACAACATCGGTCATCAACAGTTCAAGACCTGTTTGGCCGTGGAGACTGAGAGCTTCACAGCATTAGTGCAGTCTGCAAGCGACCCTGTGGCTTGGCTTCAACCATTCTCTTATGCGGTGAAAGCATCTCATGTTAAGTGCCGGCTGTCCTCAGCCGATATCGTGAAGTTGGATTTCAATCATGTGTAGAATACGTCGGAGTTACTTCACGAGCAGTTTTTGCAGAGGCAGTTGCGGCACCTGCTGCCTCCTAGCCCCAGTGCTGGTGCTGTGCGCCCCTCCCGGCGCCCTTCTGAAGATGGCAGCTTGCAAGCAGACACGGTCGGCGAGTGTTTGAAGCTGCTAAAGTTCTGAAGGGAGGGCCTCCATGGGGCTGCTACTCACCATTTAGAGGTGGTGATGTTTCAGCACTGGAAGAGTTAAACACTGGAATAGCTAGTAACCAGGTATCACTCCAAGATTCCGTGCGAAGCAGCCTCATTGCTTGAAGCGTGCGAATCAGTACGCGTGCTACTTTAATACGTTTCGCAGTGCAGGATCGGAGTGCTTCACCAAGTTGACTTGGCGGTGGGCCAGACGTGCTGCTTGTGAGTACCATGCCCTTTTGACCTCGCCATTGCCCCTTCGCAAACCATGACTTTGAAGAGTACTCGTTGTCATGACTAATTGCGACGCTTCATATGCAAGCATTTGTTTCCCAATGCTGAATTGTTGAAGAAGTTTTTGTTTGAAGTGACTAGCTGAAAACAGGCCATCAGAGGCGGATCCTTGGGTAGCGATTCCCGAGCTCTTTTTGTAGGGACATGGGTGTTCGCCTGTAGTGTCTTGCATCCCAGGCAGTCGGGAGCCGAGCCTGGATGTGCGGCGCCCAGGAGCTGCTGTTTGGGGGTGTCATGCGTCGCCGCCAACATGCTCAAGTTGACAGAGGCCGTTCAAGTCTGAGGGATTGGCAGTGTCTGCTCAGGTTCCAGATGCTTTTCAGCGGCGGTCCACCCTCCCAGCTCTGGTCGAAGCTTGTCTCCAGAGCTGCATTGGGCTTGGTGTGAGGCATTGGCTCTTCATAATCTTCAGGATACGAACACGCAAGCTTTGATGCTCTCCCGACAGCTCCAACTGGACTATCACGAAGCAGGGCCGCTTTCAAAGAGCTTTGTCTGCTTCTGATTCTTTGCGCATCGCTTGTCTAAGAGGTGAAGTTCGCTGTGGAGGAGTGTCGGGGGAGCGCCAAGCTTCCAAACGGAGGCAGGGAACCGGCTCGCCGGCTCCAAGCCTTCTCAGCCCTTGCGAAGTGTACGTTGCACGCTGGTAGCTGGAGGCTTGTAATGGCCTCCTAGCTGGGTCTTAGCCATGGCTAGTCTGCAGACGGCAGTTTCTTTTCCAGCATTGCCCAGCTGCGTTTGGAGGTATGGATATCGACACCTTCAGCGACTTGAATGCAGTTTCCTCTACAGCATCCTGGCAAGCTTCACCAGCTCAGACTATGGCTGTATTGTCCAAGGAAACTTCTTGCTGCGTGTTTTCGACATGAAGCAAATCTCAGATCACATGCTGCATGATGCCTACGAGGAGTGCCAGGCAGCAGTGCAGTTCCCATAGACGTAGAACCTGAACAGCTGAACACTTCGATGTAGGGTCGGTCAAATTCCGAGCATGGCCCGTGGCCATTTTACGATCCTGAAATCAACAGCTCAGCATCAGGCAGCAGATGGACCCATGAACACGCGACGCTTCCTGTCCTGGCAGCTTGGATGAGTACCGCTACCAGAGAGTCATGGAGTCACACAACGTCAGAGAGCAGCCAAGGTATCGGGACCACATGTTCGCTCTGCAGTCCACGACGCCGACAGGACATCAGATTTCAGATGCAAGGCTACCCCTGGGCCGCTATGCAGACAGACGCGTCGCAGGAGACCACCACAAGGGGGATCATCTAACCCTGGAGCTTTCGAAGAAGTATCAGTTGCGAACCAAGTAAGTCGTGGTGGGTGAGCAGCGCAAGGGTCGTACGTGCCCATCCTGTTGTATGTGCAGACGAGGTGCTCTTGCATCGATCTTGACAGAGTCAAAGCACAGTTCGACAACTTCGACCTGGACAAATCAGGCTGCACGGTGCTGCAACGTCCAGGCTGTGCCCAGTGCCCCCCAGCCTTCCAGAACAGTTCAGGAGCCATCGAGTACAACGAGTTTGAGCACATGATCCGAAAGCTTCTCCATTGCTCCAGTAAATCCGCCGCTCAGCATGAAGCGATGGACCTCATTGGAGCATCATCCGGTCACCGCAAAGTTTACTTGTCTGCTTCTCCATTCAGAATCCAACTGTGCTAAGGATCTTCCACAGCATCGGATGCAGAGATTCTGGCAAGAAGTTGACAGAGACAGAAACGGCATCTCGGTGTTGAGGGACAGGTTCAGGGGCATAGTGACCTCGGTGCTCAAAGTTGCTACCTCCAAGGCAGTGTGGATTTTGAGGAATTTGCTGCGCAACTGGGCTGCTGCAGGGACTGTTCCAAACAGCTCAGGTGTAAGTGGGGAAGTCTTGCAGTTGGACAGTTGCATTCCCGCATGGCCGCCAAGGTGGTATTTGAAATATTTCACCGTCGCCCAGCAGGCTGGGCCCATCGAGGCCTTCTATGCGTCCTGCCAGCAGAAGAAGCCGTCTTACCGCAAATTTGGGGATTTTTTGATGCTGCGGCTGCAGTGCTGCAGTACCAGTAATATTTTATTTGGGGATATTCTGGTACCCATTATTACCCCAATAATGGAGAATCAAATGGAACAGAAAATGGAAAATGAAATGGAACCTGGGATTATATAGGACTTCGTTGTAAATGATCAGCCAAGCCATGTCCCCGAGGCTTCGTTTATGCCGGATGTCCAGCGGGCCCATAACCTGGAGGTTTTGGAGGCAAAGGTGCAGGACTCCTACTGGTTGTGGCGGCGAAAAATACACCTGTAACTGTGCTCAAGTGCCTCAGACAGAGCTGCTGAGTTAGACGCAGCTAGACTTTCACAGGTTTTCCGTGCACCCTTTCATCAGAACTTACTTCCAAGTCTTCCATCTGATGAGTGGCAGTTCTGAGCTCCTGACAGTACGTGGCGCTGGCCTCACTGATTGTAATGTTCAACAAGACTACAAGAGCAATGGCTTTTTCAACCGTGGGTAACTCTGCAAACGACGCGTGAATGGCAGCTTTCTATTGCTGTCGTGCTGTTTCAAGACATGGCTGCCATGTCATCACCATGTAGGGGACGCACCGCCAGTTATTCCTGCATGTTGAATCTCCATAACCATGCAGGAGGAAGCCCACAGAGACAGGACCGCCAAGGAAAAGTTCCTCATGTCAGATGCAAAGTCCTGGTCTGCTCTTGAGTGACCCAAATGGGCAGAGCTCAGGGCCATGGCCAACAAGTTCAAAAGTCGATTTCAACACGGGGGCGTGGCATGGTGGAGTTTGTGAGCTTCAGGCGTGAGACGCAGACCCACCTCGCCTGCGACACTCTCGCTATCATTGGGCAATGTGGATGTACAGAATTAAAGACCCGCCCAATGTCTCTTCTTGTAGGCCTTTAGCCTCTGACTTTGGGCAGCTTCTAAGTGCTTTGCCCGAGTCTTCTGTTCAGTTTGTAATTTTTATTTGCCTTTACATGCAATCGCTGGGAGTGAAGTCTTATCAAGTCCAAACGAAAAGGTCGATTTCTCTGGAGCCGAAGAGATGTTGGCAATTCTGCCAGGTTTGGACTTGAGTTGGCATTTGTGAACCAGAAGTTCCAGGCATGGCAAACTCTGGGACTTTGACTAGATCCGCTTCCGGCGTCAAGTTGAGCGCCTCTCCGGTGACCAGTCTTGCTGATTTTTCGTTCCCAGCGATCACTGCCAGGTTTGCGGGTCACGATTGTCGGGAGTCGGGAGCAAATCTTTGGAGTGCAGGAGAAAGGCCACACCCTGGCTCTCAGACATCGTGCCTCGACAACTGACTGTACAGAATGTCGCAGCTTCTAAGCTTCTTCATGCTGGCCACAAGCTGCCATTACCCCGACTTCTGACGATGGTGCACTAAAAACGAAGCGACCTTCAGACCTTCAGAGATCTTTCCGCGGCAATCCTCAGGCTAAAACATGAGGATCCGGTCACCTGAGGATCATTTTGGGTGGCAAGTCGCAGGGTTCCGTGACAGCCCTGGATGCTGCACCCTGAGTCCAAATTTTGAGATCTTTGCGCTAAGAATACTTTCCTGTGCAAATGAGGCTGTACTTACATATCCGAAGAGGCAGGTGTTAGACTGGTGCATGTGCGAGCATCTACTACTGGCAAGCACCTGCAAGAAGCGAATGTGCGAGGCAATCGCAGCTATATCTTGTCTAGCATGTTACTGTTACTTGTGGCATGTGATCGAGCGGGCATTCTAAAGGGAGATCAATGTGAGACCATTTGCACATGGAGGGTTAGTCACTCGCCGGTGCTCTCTGGTGAAGCCTGGCATAGTGCAACCAGGGCAACACAGTGCAACGTAGCGCAGCGTTGTGCAATGTAGCGCGGCGTAGTGCAACATAGTACAACAATGAGACGAGAATCGAGAACTGATTTTGGGCTTCCCGGCTTCAGGCTTGGAGGCTTCATTGGCTTGGTCGGACATGTGCTCTCCTGTACGCCCATCGAAGAAGATGGCCCGCAGTTGAAAACGCCGGAGCTCAGTTGTCCGCACTTCTCCCCTGGTAGTTCCGCACCAGCCCTTCTCTGAAGCAAGGCCACTGCATTTCTACCATGAAGTCGAGGACAGCCGTCGAACACACAGATCATGCGCCTCAACACTGCCCCTGGCTTGTGCTGCAGGATGATATTATGCAATGGCACTGGGCGCGAGTCTCGTGCAATCGAAGTGCAGGCCTATGCAGGCCTGCAAACCTGCAGCTTCTCAGGTCTCCAAGATGGAGCGCCGCCTGCGTAAGTCCAACTACAATGCTCCTCACCCGTTCAACCACAGAAGACTTTGGCAAGTGGAGGTTGATGGAGGTTGTGCTTGAAACTTGTACGAGGTACGCTCCTTCCGTGGCCAGGGTCTCATGCCATGATCTGCATTGCTGTGCTTTCGGCCCTGGACTGCCAGGAGACTGCGAATAATAAATTGAGCTGTCAAGAAGTGCTGCTCCAAGGCAAGGATCCCGAGGGCAATGGCCACTTTGTCGGAGGCGTTGAGGGTGCCTGGATCAGGACAGGGGATCGCCTTTCCATCTTCGCAGTAGCCTGAAGGCGCCGAAGCTTTGTGGATAAATCTTGCAGAATGCCGACACGACATGCAACAAAAGCCAGATGCAATCTGCATCCTTCTTCATGCGAAGTCTAAGATATCAAGTGGATTGGCACCTAGCACCGAGTATGCGTAGTCGTTACAAAGGTGGAAGACGCAGTAGCAGAATGATAGCAGTGGAGGCAACGGTTTTAGGAAGAACAATCCTGCTGTTGGGGGGTTCCTGGAGCAGCAGCAGAAGAAGAGAAAGGAGAAGCCTCATTTGTGCGAAAGCATCATCTGAGTCACGCCAGGGCCCTCAAGCAGAAGCTTCCTCCTGCGGCCTGCAGGAAGTCGCTGCGGATGATCTGCGAGAAGCGGACTGGTTAGCATATCCACCTCGTGAATGCTCATTTCGCTGGTAACTATCTCGACGCCCGCCGAACTCGAACTGTCATTCTGAGTGAATGCACACAGATACAACATCAAAAAGCTCGGCGGGCGCAGTGGGCACAAAGAAGGCCCTGGGAATGCCAGTGCTTTCCGACCCCTGCGCGGGCCGCTAACAATTCAAGCAGCACTTTGCGTGAGGTTGGGGTTCTCGGGCACTGGCCTGGGGAATCCCAAGATGCATTGGGATGCTGGGATCTTCCGTGAAGCAAAGAGCTTCCATCGTTTCTGTTCTGCGCGTTTTCCGAGAGGCTCTTTGCAATCCTCTGACAAGCCCAGCCTGCCCAGCCTTTACGTGCTCGTAGCAGTCCATCATGAGTCGCCACTACGAGAGTCTATGTCCGGCCTTGGGCCTTGTCCGTAGCATACGGGGGTGGCCCCCATGTCTCACTTCGGCGGGCCACAGGCCACAGGGTAGCAGAAGTGGCATTGGCGACCGGACTAGCTCCGGTTCCTGCCAGAATCCGCCACAACTTTTGCGAACTCCTGCTGGAATCTTCCAGTTCTCTAAGTCTTAGCGTCTCAGACTTGTCAAGATATGCGTAGCTGACGCCCTTGTGACACGTTTGGCGGGAGAGTGCAAGAGCTGTCAACAGACAAGCTTGGAGGCCAGCTCCAGGAGGGGAGATGGGTTGGCCGTAAAATTAAGTCACTTAGTGACCGTCTTTGCTCACTTGGCTCCCATGACAATGACGCTCCTAGCGGAACATTGCTGTTGACGCCGCTGGCCCAAGACATGTGTTTCACCCTTATCATGATGGCCATCTGGTCGGTATCTTGCATTTTCCAGCCTGACTCCGTTGAAGGCCGGGTAGCTGAGTGGAGTCATGGCAGTAGGGTTGATGGAGTTGCTGTATGCAGGAGGTGGCCATGCAGAATTCCAGCTCGCAAAGCAGCGCAGCGAAGCTTGGACTGCCAAGGTTGCCCCCACCAAAACATGCCCGGTGCCCCGATGCCACTGGCGTCCTTGTCAATAAATGGCTGGCCGATGCTGCTGTCATGAGAGTAATTAATTAACCTCAAGGAGGCACAGGTTGGATTCTGCAAGAAGCTCGTAAGGCCCCCCTCGAGAGATATCGCACTTCTTCGATCAACGTACAGACGGGCACGTGCCGTGGAATGAAGCCATTCTTGCTCCCCAAAAAAGTCTTGGTGGTCGGACGCTGGGCAGATGTTGGAGTGCCTGAGGTGTCCATTTTAACCTGCGCAAAAGAGATGTGGCAAAGCGCATGGACCTGTTCCGGCTGGCCGTCCAAGCGATTTTTGCGGGTGTGTCGGAGGTCTTTCAGGACCAAGAACTGCTTCGCTTTGTAAAGGCACGCATACGGAAGGAAGGCCCTTCTAAGATTCTAGGGCATTCTAGGGTGCAAGCCCAAGGCAGTCAAGCAGGGAGAGTGCGCCAGCTTGCTTCTTGAGGAGCGCAAAAGGATCGCAGGCCTCGTCTTGCGCAGCTGGCCGACATAATAGCTCGGGGAGGAACAGCATAGGATTTGATGAAATGATGCCAGTCTTCAAGGCATTGAGCAACCCCCCCCCTCCACCCCGCCCAATGATCAGTGCCGGTCAGTAGATGCCATGATGCGTTGCAACAAGCACTGATGAAGCTTTCGTTGAACTTGCTTTTAAGCCGAGGCGCTGTGGCCACTGAGAAGTGCCGCCATGAAACCCGTGAGCAGATGGAAGAAGGCTTCCTGATGCGCCTGGGGCGTCCGAAGCTCAAGGCCCCAAAGCGCATGAGAAACCAGAAGACAGACCGACACGATGCACTGTCAGATCGCCTCTTTTGTGGTCACGGTAGCCTCTGTTCCTTGCTGCTGCAGCCACACAATTTGCATGCTGCGTTCAGGCTCCGGAGTCTCGTCACTTCAAGGCACCAGACGCTTCTGAGCAAGTTGTGCACCGGAGGTTTAGCAAGGATGCTGAACTAACCGTCTGCAAAGAAAAAACAGGATTTTAAATAAGCAATGGAAGTTTCCAAGCTTCAGTTTCTGCGTGTCTTCGGGCGGATCCCCAAAATTTGCAGCTCTGGAAACTGCCAATGTGGGCTGGGCGGAGGCGATCTTCCAATCGCTGGATGACCTCCTTCTCAACAACTTCCCCTTGGCGGGCGAGGCTCTGTGTAAGGCCTTCCTGCCTTCTCTCATTGTCTTGTCGAAATTCAACGAAATCTCAGATGTTTGAGCTGCGAGGCGCTCTTCTGCAGTGCAGAGGAGTTTAGTGAACGGTCTCAGGGGCTTGACCATTTGCTCAGATGCCAGAGCACCTTGGAGTCCAATATAAGGAGCCACGGGATGCTGGGGCCTTGGGCGGACACTTTTTACATCGGCGTTGCAGGACACATGAGTTGGCCAACACGGTTGTGTTCTCTTTGTCCCAGCTGCACAACCTCACCGAACAGGCATGCTGAGCAAAGAACAATTCACTTGGATGGGATGTGATATCAACAGTTCCACAGGCTGTATCTGAGCCGACTGAGTGGACGCAGTGGCAGACACCGAAACTGAAACGCCTAGGCCTAAGCCGCTGCGTTCCTGTTCCAGTTCCAAGTGCTATTGTGAAACTGGACGGATCGAAAGCCTGGCAATGAGTTGAGGCCGTGCATCGCCAGAGCTTGAGGAAGTTGAGGAACTCCAGGACAGAGACCCCCCAGCGGTGGAGCCTGGTTCCCCTCCTGAGCCGGACGAGCCAGACCTCGAGACGGTGCAGACGGCTGTTCTTCCTCTGCGGCTCCCGAGCATCTTCGGCACTTCTTCCCGCAACTCCACGGACCAGGCAACAGAAGAACCCGCAAAGGAGCCAGGTAAGCTCGTGGCATTGGCAGGATCCCAGATGTTTGATTTCTCGGTAAGAGGCTCAGCGCTTGAAGCGCTTGAAGCACCAAGCAAGCGCACCAGCCTCCAATACCTGCCGGCAGCATCGCAAACGCCAAGCTCCCAGCCGCGCGGGTCGAGGTCCTCCTTGAAGTCGGCGAGACTTGCAGGCCTTGCAGCACCAGGCCCTCCAGGTGCGGGGACTCGGCCCGACCTCGACCTGAACCTTGCCCCAGATGTGGCGTCCTTCTCCCTGCCTTCGCCCGGGAAGTTAACGGGGAGGCCACAGATGGATGGAAAGGATGGGACCAGAAGGGGCACAAGGGAGCGCTCACCTTTGCCGGCCCCAGACCCGGTGGCGTTACCGGAAATGATGCGGATGTCATCAAGATTTCAGGGAGAGCTGCCTGAGCTGACGGCCACGAAGAAGAAAAGGTCCTGGAAGCGAGAGCGCCTGCGCGGCCTAGTCTCCACTGGTCAGAGCATTTCCGGGATTCCCCCAGCTGTGGAGTGGATTTTACCTCCTGTCTTTTCGGCTGACCCATCAATGCGAAAGACTGGGATTTTCAACTCACCGGCTGAGATTGGCAAGAGGCTCAAGGCACGAAGCGGCAAGGGTAGATCTCGGCAGTCTGCTGCTTCGATTCCAATTGACACAGGGACGTGCCTGGCAGATTTGCATTAATTGTGTTTGTGTTATTGTACAGCGCTGCAAGTTGCTGTCGCCGACTTTTACTGCTGTTGCTTCATACTCATTTCGGGCACTGGGAAGGCTTCCGGAGCTTCGCTGCGCCCCGGCCACTTACCACCCCAAAGGGGAGGCCGATTACTACCCATTTAACACCCTAGCTAGGCCACAGCCCTCGTTCAGTTTGTTGTTGAGGTGTGCAGGCGTGCGAGCCACAGGGCATGTGCACAGAGAAAAGCTACAGATTTTGGTCGGCATGTCAACGTGTATGAGCTGACGTGATTAGACTGAAAGCGCACAGGGTGGCCTCTAGCAGTCTTGGAGCCTCAAGTCTCATCACATGTTTAAGGCCGCGCCTAGCCAGTAGCCGCCAAATCCAACACCCCAGATCTCGAACGTGAGTCGCGGACTTGTAAGGAAATCAAACCCCAAACTCTCATGGCTTCCATGTCGAAGTGGTCAAGGACGCAAGCCTCCCAACCCGAGCCCACAATTACAAAAAAACCTATGCCAAAAACAGAACACCCATGTTGGGACCGCAGTCCAGATAAATGCCAATGGAACAGCTACGGATCGGGCCGAATCGGGCCTGGCGCATATTGCGAAACTAAGTTTCTTAGACTTAGCCTTTGTGCTTCCGAACGCTGTCTTCAATTTCTTCTTTGATTCTGAAGCTGAGGCTTCAGCTTTCAGCACAGGCACCCATGGAAAGGGGACAGATGCCTCTCCACACCCCACAACCTTGCAAGAAAGGCATCATACTCCGCACAGCACCTGTAGAGAACCACTCAAATTTTCAGGATCACTTTTGCGCACTTTATAAAGCCCTCATTTTGAAGATGGGTGCCGAAGGTGAAGGGAACTCGGGTGAATTCTCTGGGAATCCTGCCGGAGCTTCGGTAGGAGGTACTGGCAGCAGAAAAGGCTTTGTCTTAGCCGGCTTGGAAGAGGTGGACATGTTTCAGCGGTGTTGGGCTTGATTTGATGCTTCTTGAGCAGCCATAAAAGGTCTGAAGCCTACCCATAGGCCCAAAGGCGAGACTTGTCTCGGCCATGGGTTTGTGTCGCAGCACTCATATCGCTGACTCCTGCAATGATACGAGCATAGCCGCGAACTTTGTAACAGAATTAGTTGCTGTTTGTTGCTCCGATCTAAAAGCTAGGACCGCGCAACCTGCAATTGCCGTTTGGGCCTTTCCCTCGCAGTGTGCAGCATGCGGAAGATGCAACAGCCCCACAATACGTAAGTGCCCACCCCTACCTACTTGCTTGGCACTGAGAAATGTGGCTGACCACTATCCAATGAGAGACCTAGAACACATGCAAGCAGGCAACCTCAGGCAACCTCAGGCAACCCCCAGCTCAACCTCACCTTTAAGAGCTCATTGAGCGTGCGTGCAGCTATGGATGCGATAGCACTGGTGCCTTTGGCAGTGTTTGTCGCCCAGGGCTACAAGATTCAGGCGGCCGGCGGAGGCCACGACTGATGAAGTGTTCGGGAGTTGTGGGGTGCAACAACGGCCTATGTTGCAGCAGACCTGTCTATGCAGAACTTGCTGTTGCTAACAGAGAGAGTGATGACCAGGTCCTTCTTCTCCCAATGCCGTGCGATGACTCCTCGGTGGTTGAGGCCAAGTGAGTCATGTACTTGTACAAGGAATGACTGCGGGTTTGCTATCGGAAGCTGAAACCTCATGCACTGCTCCAGGAGTCGGCCACGGATGCCGTAAAGGACTGCCACATACTGCCTCGATCTTGGGGAGCGAGAATCGTCATGCGAAGATATTGATAAGGTCAGCAGTGAACAAATCGCCACCCAGAAGAAAAACAGTTTCCGGGAACAGCATGTGAAGCTGGTGTGAAAGTCTGCTCGCGGAAAGTACTTGCAGATTTCGCGCTGCTGCGATTGCTCTCGTATCTTTAGTCAAGTCTTGCGGAGGAGGCCCCTACTGCACCAGCGCCGGATGAGGCCAGGGGCTTCAACTCTCCACGAGTTGACAAAATGCCGTTGACAAGTGTGTGGGGAGAATGAGCTCTAGCCAGGGCACGGATGAGGCCAAAGCAAACAAGGCTGTGGCCTCCTGCCAGGGCGCCCCATGCTTCTAAGATCTTCTCACGGCCTCTTGTCTATTGAATTTGGTCCTTTCCTTTTCTCCCGACCGGTCAGTGCTGCCCGTGGGCTCACAATGGCATATGGCAAAATTGTCACAGGCCGTCGACAAGCAGCTCATGAAAGAGGATGAGCATGCCCAGGCTGGCACATGATTTAAAATTGATCAGAGTGCATGCGCAGCGGCCCAGATCACAGAAGAATGGCTCGAACTTAAGATCTGCAGCTTCAAAGTCAAGAAGCCTATCCTGAAGCTGCAGGCGCCAGAGGAAGCTGGGCCTGACACTGGGGCAGATGATGAAGACATCAAGGGTCTTGAAAGCAAGAAGGACCGCAAGGAGAGTGCTGAAATGTTCTCGGTTGATGTCATCTATGTATCGCACCAGAGGGATGAGTTGCACTCAGAGTTATCTGTTCTGGTGCGCAGGGCGAACAAAGCGCATACGTTGCGTGTATGAGCCGGAGAAACGCTTGTAAGTGCTTTGCAGGTGTGTAGTGTGAACGCATGCCACCCTAGTTAGGTCACGCAAAAAGCACCAGTAGCTGGTCCCATCAGTAGGTAATCTTTTTCAGGCCAGTCATGCCAACAGGCTGACCCATGCGTTGCCAGACACAGGAGCACGCGGAAGACAGTATGCCGCAGGCGCCGGGGCCGGAGGTTAGCGGAGCTGCTGCTACCGATCCGGGCTCGGATGCCTTGGCGGACAACTTGCCTGAGAAGGCCCAGCGCTGCCAGCACTGCCCAGAAGAGCTCCATCTGTTTCTTTACGATGCGGTCTGAGCTCATGACTCTTCTTCTGTCAATCCCTTTCTGGGCAGCAAATAGATGCATTCTTTATATGTATTGGTATGAATTTCCAAGTGCGCGGGCGCTTCATGTACCTGCCAGGCCGCCGATCAAACAGACGAAGCCGCTGCGCCCCAGCTATGCATTTGGCTTGAAGCCCCCGCGGCTGATAAGATGAGTGCCAAGCACAGACTAGCTCTTAAACTTTCAAGCATCCATTTCGACCGGCTCTTTGCAATCTGGCACCTCGCGAACGCAATGACTGGCTTGTGGCAGCTTAGATCCAGGCAGAGGCTGCAGAGGCTGGAGAGGCCGAAGCTTCCGCAGCGCCTGCACCGCCTGATGCGGAAGCCAAGGGCGAGGCGGGCTCTGCAAAACAGCACCCCTCCTTTAGCGGAATGCCTCGCCACTACAACCAGGCGAGCCCAAGCAAAGACCCGCAGAAAGACAGCGAAGATCAGAAGGATGAGAAGACCGAAGTGAAGGACACAGCCCATAACGTACCAAATCATGCCATGCTAGGATGACTTTCATGGCTGAAGGTAAGTTCTTCCTGCCGCCAGATCTTTACTTCTGTGGAGTGGCAGGTTCCTGCCGCCGATGCAGCATCGGGCGTTAAGGATGCGGCTTTCGCAGATTGACAATTCTGACGAGTTCTTGCAGTGTCACACGAGATCTATTGCTCCCCAGGTGGCTTCTGACGCGGCAGTGGTTCTAGGAGCAGAGGATCCAGACGCGCCTCGCATCAATATACAGGGGCCATGTGTGGATGCCGCGGGATATCTACTGGAAGATTCGCGGACTTGGGTGAATCAGTCCCTGTCGGCGCAGACCTTGTTGTCTTCTCTTGCAGCGAGTCTGTTGATGTTGTGTTGCTGGAGGCTACAACTCGCACAGATAACGAGGCAACCTCTTTTTTCTGTTAGTTGCAGCATGGCATCGTGCAGCTTGTTGAAGACACGTTTTCTCAGGCTGGAAGTGCTCCAGGAAGCCCGGCCTCGGGGAGCCCTCCGGGAAGCCCCTCACAGCCTCTGGCTTTGGCCAGTCCAGGCAAGGGCGAGGGCCAGGACGAGGGCCAAGGCGGCCAAGGCAGCCAAGGCAGCCAGGTGGTCGAGGCGCTTGGAAAGCCGGAGTTTTTGTTTTTTGTTTGTTTGTGTCGTGCAAGTCCTGCAAAAGTAGCCATGAAAGGTCAAACCATACAGCCCTGAGGATGGCCCTGTTGATCAGGACAAGGCCAGTAAGAAGTGCCGAGAGACGAGACTTGTATTGCTTGAAGGCTTGATCTTGCTTGCGAGGCCAAGGAAGAGCAAATGAAGCAGCTAGTGACTTATCTGCTTAGCTTGGTTTGCAGATGGCCGCAAGATTGCCTTAGAGCCCAGTGCCCCGATGAGCCTGGATTTCGATATTTTTTAAATCCTGCCCGGTTGGGGGAGCTGCATAGAACCAGGGCCTAGAACCAGGGGCTTCGCTTTAAATCGACTCAATATAAGTGGTATGTTTCAATTTCAGCTTAAGTCGTGCGCATGCTCCGCCTTGCCACTAGTGCCGACCGCCTCTGGTTGCTCTCTAATGGAACCTGCTTGCTTGTCTGGTGGGTATAGACTGACTACGTCGTGCGCTCTTGATTGAACAACTCTCCCACTTCGGGACATCTGCTACAAGTTTGTTTTTGTCGTTTGACGCTTTGAAGTGGACTCGACCTGAGAACAATTTGTTCTTACCTGGGATTTGGTGGGTGTCATTTCGAAGGGAAGCCTCCTGTAAGTCAATTCCTGTGTATGTGGCATTGCTTAGGAAAGTTTATGGACTTTTAGCTTAGCAGCGACCGCTACCGCAGGTGAGGTCCTGTTGCTTTCAGCTTCCGGAGACTTTTGAGAAGGAACTCTCCAACAGTTTTTTTTCCTTTTTTTTTATGCGGGTGTGTGCCTTCAGCAGGAGGTCTCATAGAAGCTAGCCTTTTCGAATTTGATTTATTTTTTACTTCTTTTTTTTTGTGTGTTTTTTGAAAAGCGCCATCTCCAATCAGTTAGGTTCTGGTCAATTTGTCCGGTAGCTTTTGAAAGGGGCCTGTCCCATACGTTTCCTGCTTGCGGATGTGCAAAAGCGTCTAAATGAGTAGAATGGGGCCTTGAGTTGTACTTTCCTGCTACAAATCGGGGCGTGGACCTTCCTTGGGTCGTTGCAAATCCCGCGTAATGCGTCCTACATATTGTGCAGCTACCGGGTCCCTATACATGGTACGTTTTCAAGCTTGCCCAACACGCAAACCATAATCTCTAAGTCTGTAACGCCTGCTGAGCGCAATGCGCGTCCCTGAAGTCTGCAGCTAAGGCTCTACAGCCCCCCCCCCCCTCGCCCGCCGCCCCCCCCGCCCCCGCATACCCGCTGAATACGATGCCCGTTACGACTACCATCTTGAAGCCTTGCCGTGGTAGGGAGTGCAAGCCTAACATTAGTTCTAAGACACGTTCTTGCATGGAGAAACCTTGCAATGAAATCCAAGCATTTACGAGAGAGCACAAACTCTTGTATGAAGAAAGCTTGACATTCAGACATTGTCTGCAATGGTTTTCCCATGGATTAGAAGCGTAAACTGGGTTCTGAGACGTATCTGACAAAGAAACATCGATGTAATCCAACCAGTCCAATCCAAGGCTGAGTTGGAAGCTGCCTTGGCTCCATTTGCAACCATGGAGCCGAAGGATCCGAAGGCTTCGGATAGCTTGGAGGAGCCTCATGGGCAGATTCCAAACGAGGAACTCCAGTTGCGGTCTGTTTCATGAGATGATGCCGGTGCCGTGCATTGAGCAGTCTATACGGAACAGAGATGCGCCAAAAAGCTTAAAAGGGAAGACCAGTGGTGCCAAGTCCAGGATGCAAAGGCCGATGAAGTCAAAGCAGACTCAAAGGCCTTGAAGGAAGAGGAGGCAGGGGTTGAGAGCGAAGCTGAGACATAGCAAATAGCTTTCCACAAGTTTCCACCTTCCAGGCTGAAACTCGAGAAAGCAAGGACTGCAACTTGGCCTCAAACTGGGCTTAGATGTTTTTCGGTCCCGCATTGCCCAGCAATCTGCCCCAGCTTAGTTCTGCAAGGGACGCACTGAGGGGTGGCTCTAGCTAAACAGCAATGCGGAAGCGTGCCGTCATGATTGCAGTGAAAGCAGCTTAGGTTTGTTTGGCAACCTGTTGCTCGATGAAAAAGGGACAGAGGCAAGAAAGAAAGCAGCGAAATCAGCTCGCGAAAGAGAGGAGAAGGCCCCTGTCGGCGCGAGAAAGCTTAGAGAGGCGAACAGTGCCTGGACAATTTGAGATCATCCCACTCACAGGTCATAGGTCTCAAGCGGGGCAGTACTTGTCGATGCTTGTCCTACACCAGGTCCAGAGCTGATATTGATTGCCAGTGCAAGGGTGTTGCTCTTGCATTATCTCTTGTTGTTAATATCTGCCCACCAACCATGTAGCTAACGTTTCGACGCCAGCTATCGACTTGTGACTCACTACTGCTTCGCATTTGCAATACCGCCTTGAGTATGAAGTGGCTTGGGCAGAGGCAAGGAGATCCCAGAAAGCTCGGGGCGGTCCTCTGGACATTTAATTTTCCTGCACTTGCATTGCAGGTTCTCTAACCGACGGCAGGCCGCACCAGGCGACCTTCAGCCAGAACAAAGAAGCTATGGAGACACAACAGCTCCAGTGAAACGCTACTTATTAACGCTACTTCTTGCTATGAAGCCCTGGATAACGTTTGGCTATATGGCCAAGCGAATAGGGGTTTTCTCGAAATTGGCAGAGTGCTTCTCAGGAGAAAGAGAACCAGAAGGAAAAGGATAAGAAGAAAGAGCTGCGAGCTTGGTCTCGCAATCGAAGCCGCAGTCGGCCTCGTAAAGGGCGCTCCTCGTCGAGCAAGAGTCAGAGGCGCAACAAGAGGAAGGAAAGGCTGAGCCCCAGAAAGGGCCAAAGGGGCCGCTCACGAGATCATCGTGTGCGTGAACGAGACCGCAGGGAGAAGCGTTTTTCTCCCAAGCGCTCTTCCAAGCAGTCGCCAAAGCGATCGCCCAGGCGCTCTCCGAAGCGGTCCCCGAAAAGATCTCCTAAGCGGTCTCTAAGGCGGTCGCCCAAGAGGTCGCCCAAGAGGTCGCCCAAGAGGTCGCCCAAGCGGTCGCCCAAGCGGTCGCCCAAGCGGTCGCGAAGTGGCAAGCGCGGCCGTGTGTCTTCACCAGCAAAGCGTCGGCCCACAGCTCAGAAGAGTGCAAAGGCAGGCTCATCTTCGGTGAGTCGAGATCGTGTGAGGCGGCCGTCACCTGCCCAGAAAAGAAAGGAACTGGTGAAGAGCAAGGTGAAAGCCAGAAGCTGCAGAAGCTCTAGCTCGGACACCAAGCTGAGCCGC
Source organism: Symbiodinium pilosum (assembly GCA_905231905.1). Taxonomy (NCBI): domain Eukaryota; class Dinophyceae; order Suessiales; family Symbiodiniaceae; genus Symbiodinium; species Symbiodinium pilosum. The sequence continues at coordinate 12,849 of CAJNIZ010046239.1, read as the reverse complement.
CGAAAGGCAGAAAAGAAACCACGTGCCCGAGGAAGTAGCTCGCCAGGCTCGCCATCTCCAGCCAAGGTTGCCAAGACAGCCAAAACAGCCACAGCCAAAGGTTTGCCTAAGACGAAGCCACAAACTGGTGAGACGACCGGGCGGAAGTGTCAACGCAGTCCATCGCCCCAAAAGCCGGCCAAAGCAGATCAGAAGAAGCCTTTGAAGGCAACAAAGAAGCCCTTGCCGTCCTCATCGTCTAGCTCGCCCTCCCCGCCTCCCCGGCCCAAACCAAAGGCCACCAACGCCATTCCGGTAAAGAAAACCATAGCAAAGAAAGCAGCCAAACAGTCCGAGTCCTCTTCGGCCTCATCTACATCGCCGGCAGCACCGCCTGCGAAGGTGACCAGGCAAAAGAAGCCAGCAAAGCCAGCAGCCAAGCAGGACAAAGCCAAAACCAAATGCAACGCCACTCGTCCAGCCCCAAAAGCGAAATCAGCTGCGAGCACCAAAGCACCCAAACCGACCACAGAGCCGAAGTCTGGCCCATCCGCTCCACAGGCAAAGCCTTCTGCAGCAAAATCGTCCCCTCCACATCCACCTGCCAAAGCTGGCGTGCCGAAGTCCAGCGCCAAGGCCAAGGAGAAGCTACCTGAAGACAAGCCCAGCGCTCCTGCTAGGGAAGGGGAGAAGGTCAAACGGAAGAAGAAGAAGGTATCAAAGACGACTAGCGCCGTGGCCACAGCCCCTGCCAAAGCAGCTCCAGAGATTAAAGCAGCTGTGGCAAAAGCCAAAGCGATCTCATCCCCGCAAGTTGTCGCAGTGCGGGCCCCACCCCTCGCAGACAAGAACCAAAACGGCCGAAGTGGCCAAAGTGGGAGCGACAGTGATGTGGAGATCGTGGCGGCAGACATCAACTGGTCCTCATCCGACGTGGCTCGTCGGTCACAGCGTGGCCCCAAGAGACGGGCACCAGAAGAGGTTTTGGCCGCTGCGTTGATGGATGTTTTGCTTCCAAAGCCAACCGGCCCAGATGCAGCAGACCTGTCCCCAGCAGAAGCTGCTCTGCTCAGGAGGCAGCAGATGCGGAGGCGGCTCTCTGAGGCTTCGAACGGAGATTGGGCGCAGCCTGTTGATGTCACTGCCCCGGCACCACCTGAGGCAGACGAGGAGCCGCCTAAGGTCAGTGCAACCTCTGGGCCCAGCATCAGCGATGATGGCGCAGATGGCAAGAGCGAGAAGGGAAGAGACGTCCTTGAGCAGAAGTTGAAGAAGACACAGCAGCAGCTTCTGCGGCTTCAGCTCGGAATCAAGCAGCAACAGCTGGAAAAGCTTAAAGAGCGAATGCACGGAAAGCGACCCAAAAACTTGTTGTTGCCTGCGCGGGCCCGGCGTCTTCAAGCTCCTGTGGCCATTTCCGGAGCAAGCCCGGAGCCCTCGAAGCCCCCAACGGTCCACCAAACATCGGCATCAACCGCAGCCCCTTCCAGTCCTAAGAATCGCTCTGATCAGCGTGCCCCTACCCCATCAGCCCCATCAGCCCCATCAGCCCCATCACCACTTGAATCCATCCCTCCAAGGTCCCAGGCAAGCCAGGCAAGCCAGGCAGCTACAAAGCCTGCGCCGCCTCCCACACTGCCTGTGCCCCCAGTAGATCCTGCACTCCGACCTGCAGCTTTGAAGAAGAGCCTCGCGGATGCCTACTTTCAAAAGAAAGCTCAGGCAAGACCATCCTTGCAGTTTGCAACATTTCTGCGGAAAATGTCGCAGGTGGAGAGGCAAAAAACTTTGCTTCAGGAGGCCTTGGCCAAGCGTAAAGAGCGGGCGGGCAAGGCAAGGCAATTGCCATGAGTGAATGTTGCAAAAGAGCGCCATGTTTGCCGCAGGTTTTTCAATGTTGGAACATAGTTAGGTATTGGGGCACTGCCACCTTGGTGCTGGTGCCGAGAACACTGACCGATTATCCACTAGTCTTGCTCGGTCGCGCAAGCGGTGCACATCCTCAAGCAGGCATACACAGCGTATACGGTATACATAGAAGCACTTCTGTGGCAGCAGCCTTTGCGTGCCAAAGCTCTCTGACAGATCCCCGGCAGGCACCCAAAAGCTCTGGTGACGCGGCAACCACGGCATAGGCACTTTTCCTGCTAGGAAAATTTATGCAATGCAATACGATAAGTGCCTATAGAGTGCTACAGCCATTTCATGAGGATAAAAACCTGAGAACCTCCACATTAGACTTCCTGAGGGTGAAGTGCAGCCACATCGCCTGTGCCAAGCAGCTTGGCAGCTGAGAGAGGCGCAGTCGACGCAGTCATGGATGGATGGATTATTGGGATTAAATAGGGGGATATATGTGGGTTATATTGGGATAATGGAAAATAAAATGGAAATTACTACTGTATAATAGATTATATAGGGGTAATATGATTTAGTGAGGATTTCGCATGGATCGCCTCCCATGGATGCAACACTGGTAGAGTCTACGCTACATGCAAATACCGATCACTTCCTTCCTGTGGAGGTGGTAGCCTGCGAGCCGTTGTCCATACAACATACTGCTTACCAGCCACAAGCCCAAAAAGGATTCTCCTGCGGTCCGCAAAAGTGGGAAGAGGCAAGCAAACCCGTATGTCAGGTTTTGAGGGGCGCAGGACCTTCAGCCCACCATCCACGCATAAGTAGTCCGCGGGCATTGGCCTTTGTTCCTTTCAAGCCGCTCAAGCCGCCTTGGCGGCTGTTAGTCACTGTTAGTCTAAATGGCTTTCTCCTTGACCAATGAGTAGCAAATTGAAGAGCCTGTGACAGTAGCAGAAGCACAAGTTCGCAAGGTGCGAAGAAACTTGTGTTTAGCATAGGGAAGCTCAGTGCGTACTTTGAGCCTTTGTTAGAGTCTCTGCCTTCGAAGGAACAGCTTGCACGTTTCATGTGAGGGAGATGGATTCGGTAATCAGCTCTTGGGATGATTCTGGACAACTTGCAATGCAGTTCGCCCATGATTACTTTTCATAACTTGTGATTATGAATAGTATTCTTTTTACTGCTAGCGGACGACGACTGCTACTACTGTTCCCTATTCGCAGCCGAGCCTGGATACTTCTTTGCGGGGTACCTGTTTGAGGCACGAGCGGTCCTCACTGCAAGACACGATTGTTCGGTTTGTTCGGTTTGTGCATGCTATACACATTTCCTTTTCAATGTCAGCTTGCAGCTGGCAGTTTGCGTATATCCTCCTCAGCCTCCTGGACTTAGGGCCGTGATTTTCTTTGGCGTTCAATGGGTCTGAAGTTCTTAACCGACTTGTGCGGCCGCTTGCCGGACAGAGCCGTCACTGAAAGGCGGGGAGTTGGCCTTGAAGTCCAGTAAAGCATTATAAACATCGCAGTATAACTTAGCCTGCAATGTTCTAGAGTACCAGAATACGTTAATTGTAAGCAGATGTGTTACGACGACAGCCTACAGGAACAAGAAAAGAGGCAAAAAGGTGCAGAGGGGAGGGCAGAGAGGAGGGAGCAGAAAGGGGCAGCGAACATGTCAGATGTACAGAGCGCTAATCGTCGAGAGATACGACGAGGGTCGCAGCAAGGAGCAGATTTCACTATGAATTTGTGGCACTTCCCACAAGGAGTAGGCGGATAAATGCTTTCTTCCGCTCTCCAATGCTCACGTAACGTACTCCTGGCTCCCTCCAAACACGCTCCCTGCCCGGCATCATTCTCGAAAGCCCGCAACGTTTTCGCGGCTCCCTCTCCACAATTATGCGAGACTGTCAGCAACTGCTCCGTGGTTTACAGCTCTCAAGGCGCCCGAGTCTTGGAATCAGCTGCAGGCACTTTGATTCATTTCAGGAGTTTTTCTTCATGGATAGCACAGACATGTTCAACGGCTGCAGCCAGATTCTGGCCTTCGCGGGCCTACACGAGTGATAAGAGACTTTAAGAAACATTAATAAGTTCAAGTGGAAGTTGGCAGTACCTTCTCCCAGTGCAGTTTCACCAGCTGCCATGGAGGACAGCTTGTGTGGATTGCATTCTTGCATTCGAGGGAGACCTGCTCCTCTGCGTCAAGTGCAGGACTCCTTGATGGCCGGATCAAAAGACTCACAGCTTTCTCCCATAGCAAATTCCAGCCGACGCAACATTGCGTGGCATGATGTCCTCGAGACCCACGGCTGCATAGAATGCTCGCAGGTTGAGGTCAGCAAGAAGTGCTGTCTGATGCAGACCGGCTGGCAGGATCTGCAAGAAAGGCTTCGCCAACAAAATGCCACCTTGCTAAAAAGCGCACTTCAAAGCTGGCTCAGCTGGCTCCCTCCAGCCTGCTAAGGAGCAGCATGAGCCAGGAGATCCTGAGCGAAGTGCGGCTCGAAGTCGACCAGAGCGCCACTGCGCTTCGCAAGGCCTTCTCTTACACTTCCGCAGATGTTTGCGCAGACTCCTAGTGTTGCTGGCCAAGCACAGGATGTGGCTGGCATGTTGGAAGCTGGGCACAGTGCAGTTGTGCTGAGATTCGCCTAACTCATGCTCTGCTTCCTCTTGGGTTTGGTCCAAGGAGCAAAGGGAGCGGACGGGCAACGAGAAGCTCGCCAATCTTGAGGCCAAGATGGAGACGGTAGTGGACTGGGCCAAATGCGGTTACGTAGACTTCAGATGCTTGGCTCTTTTATTGAATTTGCTAACTGGCAAGTGTGGGCCTTTGAAACGGCTGTGCAGTTCCGTGCTACAGATCTTTAGTTCCTATGACATGCGCAAGATGATTGCAGCCCGCCAGCTTCAAGAATCATGTCACCCCAGGCAAGTTCGATTTCACGCCAGTTCTGGATGAGCACCTAAGCAGCAATTCTCTGAGCCAGAGTTGCTGACACACGATGAGTTTAAGGACTACTCGTATCTTAGCCTGGTGCTTTTTGCAGATATGTTTCGGTCGAATCCTGCTAAGGATTCGCAGCAGCGAAACGCTGCACACAGAAAGTACTCGCGCAATCTCGCAGCGGCTGGATGAGAGCTTCGTGCTCATCAGCTCCTCTGCTAAGACTCTCCGAGGTCTAGACTGAAGTTGGGCAAAGTTTGGAGGTCCCCCCATCCAGCCCCTGCCCGGGATCTCCATTTTGCCGAGGCAGCACCCTGGAAAAGCTGTCCAGTCAAGCAGAGGAAAAGGACCTGCAAGCATCCGCAAGCATCCGCAGCTGCTTCATTTGGCGAAGGTCTCGTAAACTGTGTATGCGTCGAAGTGCAGGACACCAAAGTTGAGAAGCTCAGGGAAAGAGTCCAGGCTTCTGAAGAGTTGCTGCAACAGGCGCAGCATTTTTTGAGAACTGAGGTCTTAGCTGCTCTACTGAACCGGAAGAACCCGCTCAGGTTTCAGAGACCCTGCAGTCCAGCTCCAGGGATCTCTCCGAGAAAGTTGGGCAGTTCCAGGAGCAGACTGGAACTCGAAACAAGGAGCCACCTGGCTCCAGAGGGAATACTGCAATTGGTAAGTGCCACCTTAGCATTCGGTGCCCAAACGAGAGAGTGTTGGCGCTCATAGCGCTCCCTTTCGCCACTGGACAGCTTGGGTCTGAGCTGACAGTCTGACCGAGGCTGGCTTCAAAGCTGGGCTTCGTGGCCGACCGCTTGCACCACCCGCTGCGGATTGATGACAAGGCACCCAGAAGATCAACGTGCTTAGTTCTACATTCTATACTGCGCCATTTTGGAAAAGTCACTTCAATCCCACGGCTTGGCAGGATGAGGGCAGCTGTTCACACATAATTGAGTGGGATGATGTTTTGGGCAGCTCCAAAAGCTCAGGAGCTCCGGGAGCAGGTGCAGAAGTTAGCCGAGGTGCCTTCCTTTTGTCGCTCAGTAGCTCTCCTCGCCATGTTTTGTTGTTGAGTCGTCTTTTGTCTTTTGTCAATTTTGTTGGGATTGAAGAGGCACAAGCCGCGGACACCAACACCATGCTGGGCGAGCCGCTGTGCCAAGCACGGATTTGCAGGGGGGCGGCCCTTCATCCAGAAGTCCCACATTAGTTGAGCACCTCAGGCTGCTGCTTGTCAGTCATTCTTGAGTCAGGATTGGAAAAATCCAGCAGGCAATGAATCTGGATTTTGTGAAGACAGTGCAGGCCTTCTTAATTCTTGGTTGTTGGGTATGTGTGTCTGGTCACGTGCTAGTGCAGTCGTTGCATGATGTGCCGTGAGACAGGGCAGTGGTGGCGAAGAATGGTCGGCATCGCTTCCTGCAGTCGCGGTGGCGATGGAGGCAACCATACACTCCATGCCGCCGGATATGCTGAAGCTTGCCTCAATGGTTGGTGAGGAGCGAAGTGTTGAAGATCAGACCGAGTGGAGAATGTTGATGTGCACAACTGGTAAGGAAGTCCGGGGCACGAACCCCTTTGGCGCTAGAAAAAGCCGAGAGGAAGCGCGTGCGGGTGCGAGAACCTTGGCATCCAGCTGAGGGCCAGGCTTCCCCCCCCACCAAGGGAGGTCCAAGGTGTTGGACTGCTGAAGCTAAGGAGTTTTTCTCGCAAACGGATACGGTGGAGAAGCAGGTCAAAGGGGTGCAGACTGCAGCTCGGCTGTCATGTTGCCATGCTCATCCGCCTTTTTTTCTGAGCGTATAGCAATACATTCTATACTCGGCTGTAGCCGTCGACCCAGTTTATGTGAAGCCAAGGACCCCAAGATGTGTGGAGCTCACTCGGATTCTGCATTGCTATTCAGCCTTGCCACTCCTCTCCCAGGCTGGAAAACAAAAAGAAGAACACGCTGAAGCCCAGCAAGACAGCTTCGGGCCCGGACTGCCTTCAGAGAAGTTGCAGTTTGCAAGGGGGGCATCACTCAAGGCAAAAGACAAGATGGCAAAAGGCATCACGGCCTCAAGAACGAGAGGCTCCAATGGTCTTCTCTAGATTCCCTTATGTTGCGACACCGCCAGGCTTCACGGATGCAGATGCCCTGAAGAAAAAAGCCAGGCAACGTCTCGGTGGGTTTCTGACAGCCAGGGCACTCCAAGTTTCTTTGAGGTTGTGATTAGCTCTGGATCTTGGCTTACCCGCGCCTGTGCGCTGACTGCGCATCACGTGTGATGTACAGGCAAGCGTTGATGAAGCCGCCGTACAATGTGATGGATTTCTATCATGAGACCGGCTTCTTCCAGAGGCTCGCACTCAAGCCGGACCAGGTAGCGCTGCACATTTTTCATGAACCTTGAAGGATTGCGCGGAGCACTGCCTTCGACTGGCTCAGTCTCTTCATGGTCACCCGGCTTGAATGCAGCTGGGTCACGGCCCTTCAAGATGTTCCAGCACTCACTGCACGCAACTCATCGCCACTCCTTGTGGCTTTGGGGGGTCCTGACGCCCGCTGACGCCCGAGGTTCTGCTGAATGCGGGTTGGATTGCCGTGGATGCAGACCTCAACAGTGCGGCAGTGATCACCAACGCCAGCCCTCCTTTCATTCTGGCAGCTTGGGCAGCCTGAGAACCATGAGAGACTCTCAAAACAGTGAAAGCTTACTCAAAAGGTGCTCGTCTCACTTAGGCAGACCCCCCTGCTTACAAGTTGGTAGCTGTCAGCGCACGCATAGCAATATGCAGGGATGTGACGGTTCCTTGATTCTGCTTGAGGGGTACTATGCGACATGAGCGAGACCTACCGTGCTTTGCTCCCTATGCCAGTTAGATCAGTGGAATGATGGAACGTAATTTTATCACTATGCGGATGTAGACGGGTGCTAGATTCCTCTCGGAATGAAAGGGGCCGCAGAAATCCAGGTTGAGAACCTCTTTTGCACCTACTTCTTTGGCGAGGTGTTCATTCGCTTCATGGCATTTGCCGAGAAGAAGAGGTGCCTTCGTGACAGCCCCCTGGGCTGCATGGTAATAGGTAACCATGCAGGGTGCACATGGTAGACGTGCGGGGTTTGAGCCTTTAGCCCCTTGAAGGGAAGCAGTTGTTGCCAGCCTTTGCTTTAGCAAATGGTTGCCCAGTCCATTCCTTGAAGGCTGGTTCGTGTTTGATTCGATGTTGGTGTTCACCATGGTCGTAGAGACCTGGATCATGCCGATCATCGTGCTGGGCTTCAACCTTGATTTGGCCAATGCTCTGGACATTCTGAACCAATTTTCTTGGGCACATGTTGCTGGCACTGAGCCAAAGGCCCAGGGGTGAAGGGCTGCACTGCAGGACCTCTCTACTCTGCGGATGTTCCGCATGGTGAAGCTGCTCCGGCTTTCACGCATGGCCAAACTGCTCCGTGCAGTGCCTGAGCACCTTGGTGCTGCATTCGGCGTTGCTATCTGCGCATTCGAAGTTGCACTTGAAACAGGCTCACGATCATTATGAAGGGCATCATCCTGGCCACCAGGTCCGTGAAGCTCAGCTGAGAACAGGGATGGCTTCATGCAGCGAAGTGGCGAAAGATGTCTGATGTGTGTGTGTGTTTTTCAAGCACGGTCTGTTCGCACTGAGTGTGGTGTTCTTTGCGCTTTGGATGATGATCATCTACGTCTTTGCTCTGGTGCTGCGGCAGCTGACCGAGGGCCAGACAGTGGGAATGCAGCCGCTGGCTGGCAAGCCTGCAAGGAATGCCACGTTAGGTGTAACGCTTTTCACTAGGTGACGCTAGGTGTCATCGCTGGGTGTAACCGCTAGGTGTACCGCTAGGTGTAACCGAGGCTTGCTGTGTCTTGGAGTTCCCTTCATTGGAAAGTGCCGGAGGTATTTCTCCAACGTGCCGCAGTCTGTCAACAACTTGCTCCTGTACGGCATCCTGCCAGACCAGCGAGAGATCGTCACCACCCTGGGTCTCTTGCCCTGAGTATGATTTTTACACATTAGAGAGTAGAAGAGTAGGCGCGTCGATGTTTTTGCGTCTCGGTTCAGCGTTCCTCTGGGAACTAGATAGGGGCCGCGGATTGAACGAGATTGGCCATCGTTTCCTCTGCAGTAAGAGCCCAGCACGCATTCCAACATGGCGAACGGGATCATGTGATTAAGTCAATGCAAGCTCCAAGATCGCGAACGAGATGAGGTTGTCGCCCACATGTTGTACTTGGCTTTGTGGTAGCCCAGGAGATGCTGGGGCTTGGATGTGGCCATTGATTCTCTGCTTCTTCCTGCTCTGCTCCATCACGATCATGTGCCCTAGCTCTCCAAGGTGTTTTAAGCGGGAACTCTTTTTGCAAGAGCGAGCTGTGACGGCTGTGATTTTCCCTTGTCAGGTACATGCTGGTGGGAGTCTTGGTCGATGTTATCCGCGTCATCTCCACCACTGAGAAAGAAGGTGCTTCCGTGCCTGCCCCCTTATTCTAGGGGAAAATGTTTTCCATGAATCAATGGTTAAGTACGATAAGCCATGGCTGGAGTTGTTTGCGAGGCCTCACAGTTGCCTACCTTGCAAGTGAGATCCGAGACAAGATGGAGAGTCTCAACTACAACCCTGCAGCTTGGCAATGTCATTCATGTTGAAGGAGGACATGCGAGGGCACATCTTCCCAAATGCTTGCCTTGGCCCAGGAAGAGCCCCTCACTCAGTTTGAGTTCCAGAAGCTGCTGCTGGAGCCGGAGATTGCCGTGATCTTGTCAGGCCTGTGCGCTACAACCCCCATAGCCTTGATTGGAATGATCGGGTCACCCTCCGTGCAGGAGAAGGCGTGGATGTCATTGCTTTGGTCGACAGCCTCGACATGATCTATGAGGCCTTTGAACTGATGAGATTTGAAGTCCGCGGCATCCCAAAGCCTGACAGGACCTTGCCAAGAATGGCAAGGATGGGCTTGATTTTGCTGCCGCTCTGGACCTGCTGCTCAATATGAGAGGAGGCAACGCTGCCACGGCTCCTTGCCTTCAGTGCAAGTGGTACAACTGAAAATTATGAAGCCCAATAGGGCTCAGCAAATAGGGTCACGCTGCCTGCACACTTGTTGAAACTCTTCGCTGCATTCCTACTTCTCACACAGAGTACAGAGCCCTTGACCGTAACACAGTTGACTGTAGACAGCAAACAGAGCTGTTGATTTTCAGGGTTTTGCTGTGACAGGTTGCTTCGAAGCATTCTGGCTAAAGCTGAGGTGAAGGATGTGAAGGAGCAGCTCCGCCTCACCAAGTCCCTGGTGAAGTCAACGCAGTGGACGCTTCGTCCAATCAAAAACTGCAGCTGCTGCTGCCTGTTTGCTGTGAACTCAGGACACTTATGGAAAAGATGACTTCTGAGCTGGTGGCTTAAACTGCGGCATCTTGAGATTACTTGAACATCACGCGGGCCCGCCCGCCCGCCCGAGGTTTGCCAATGTCCTTGCGCAGCTGAAAGAGTTGCGCGAAGAGGCGCTTCAAAGAGATGGTCGGGAAGCGGACGAGGATGTGGAGTACGAGGAGGCGTCGACACTTTGCTGGTGTGACTGGGTGGAGGGGCCTTGAGGACTTATCGCCTGGTAGGAGTCCTTAATGCCGAAGTCCATCCGTGATCCGTGAGCTGTAAGACACAGTCCAGGCCATGTAGTTGCACTTTCAGCTCACGCCGCAGAATCTTGCCGGCCATGCTTTTCTGTGCCCCTTTGCTCCCTTAAAAAGTCTCAGAGGAAGCCCAGCAATGCCCCAAAAAAAGCGCGGCGTACGGAATTTTAAGTGTGGATGCTGCACAGGTGGTTGGGGCACGCTGGACTGGTAGATCTAATGCTCTGTCAGGGCACAGATCCCAGCAGTACCCCGCACGGCAGCTGGCCCACAATGTAGCAGTCATATGCAGGCCTTGTGTCTCACACGCAAAATTGCCGGCAGCTTGCAGGATTTCAGGTACCGTATGGGCACGCGGCCAAGCTGGTGCTCATTTGCCCACTGGAAGGAGACTCCATTCCCACATGGCTCGATAACCTGTAGCAGCCACTTGTTCGCTTGAAATTGTCGGAAAATGCTCCGGAGCTCTCCTGTCCTGCAAGACTGCAGCGGACCGAATGCCACCAGCTTCCGCGCTTGCTCGTTGCAAAACAACCACAACCCAGAGGGTAGAGATTCCTGTCGGCAGCATGCTGGGACACACAAAGCCCGAGGTCAGCTTGGCTCAAGACTGTTTCGATGGGCAAGCGGCGGTAGAGGCCAGGCAAGGCAGAGTGAACGTTTCCAAGCGAGCTACCTTCCAAAATATCAGAAAGAGGGGATGTGTCACAATCGGGGACCAGAAAGGACATGACCAAACTCTGCGTTTAAATTTAGATTCGCATACGAGGTCAACAAAACTGTGCTCGGGCTGTCTCCGTTTGCAGGGGCCACGCTCAGCCAAGACCAAGCCCCTGAGCATGTTGGTTGCCCGAGTGGAGCCCGGCCCGAGCCAAGCTAAACCAACACAGCCCAGCCCCAAACCTGTACAAAGACCAAGGGGCAAGGCAGGGTCCAGGGCGCTTGGCGGAAAGCGCCTCACTTTGACCTTTCAGATTTTCATGCTATTCCAAGTTCTTGTGAAGGACAAGTTGTAGCCATGTCTACCGGATGCTCCTCAATTTGGCGGCTTCGACTTTTGCACGAGTATCCCGAATGCTATCGTCACATACTGGAAATCTGTGATAGGTTTCCAAACAAACTGTCGTGGCTGCGCGGACAGGAACCGCAATGGCGGATACCAGTTTGCTTGCTGGGTGAAGCCGTCATTGCAGGCTCTCTGCTACCGGCACAGGAAGAGCGGAGGGTGACGAAGTAAAAGAAAAGCTAAAGCTGCCATGCTGAAACGGTCTGAGACTGTTTGAGACCCTCCGAGGCTGTCGGGGTTTGAGGCGCATGGAGCGAGGCTGTCAGACCTTCTTGTCACGTTCTTGCAGGCCGGGTGTCCGGCAGCGGTGTGCTCAAGGCATTTGCGAAGTCCATGCCTCGAAGGAGTGAACCGATACTTCGCCAAGGCAACGGCCCCAAGCTCCCAACCATTTCAGACAGAGAAACCTCTTGGTTCGATGCCTCTGGCTGGCACCACGTTTCTTTCCCAACTCCCTATGCTCGGGATGTGCGGACAAGGCACAAGGTGCCTTGGAGGCAGCTTACAACCTTCAGACTTCAAAGTGAGGATTGTGAAAGTCACAACCCTGTACCTTGCCTCGTGAGGTGCTCCCGCGGCTTCTAGCAAAGCTAGTGGGGCCCCTGGCATGGGATGAGGCGCCCTCAACGCCCCGCGCCCTGCGAGAGGCTCTGCCAGACTTCAGCGAGCGCCTGAGCAAGCCAAAGCCAAGCCAGCAAAGCAAGCAGAGAGCAGCAAGCGACGTCAGGGACGGCAGGGATGGCAGGTGGAGTGCGTGCTCCACCCAGATCCTGTCTGCGCAGGCGCTGGCAACGGTCCGCTTTGAGAGGCGTCCAACGATGCCTCCCAGCACGCAGAAGCCAAGCACGGCTCCTGCTCGTCTCCTTTCCATGGAGCGGCTAGCAGCCCTAGCAGAGCCAAAACGGCGCAGAAGCAAGTTTGAGCGCACCAACAGCTTTGTGAAAGAGCCTGCGGCTCCCGCAACCTCGATGAAGAGGCCGAAGCCCAGGCAGACCTCACCACAACGTCAAGACTCGTCCCTGCCAGAGAGGTCGCTGAGTCACGAAAACAAGCATGCCAAAGGCAAACCTTCTGTGCCAGCAAAGAACGAGAAGTCAGGAAAGGGTAGCGACGGGCGAGCCAAGGAAGCCTGTCCAAACCTCACCAAAGACCAACATCAGCTTGAGGCCAGCAGGACTTCAAAGGAGGGTCTGCTTAAGCCGCTGCAGATTTCTTTCGCCAGGCCCAGACTCATGCCCATGGGAACAGCGTGTCGGCGGCTTGGGCTGTGAGGCTTGCTTGCTTGAGCTGCTGGGGCTTGGTGCCAGGACCTTCAGCAAGACTGTTCGGATCTTGGCATTCGGGGCAGCCAACGTGGAACCCC
>CAJNIZ010046238.1:121032-150815 GCA_905231905.1 Symbiodinium pilosum | reverse complement strand
TTGTAGAGCTGCTGACGCAGACTCATTCGGTCACAAAAAACCTTGAAAACAGCACGCTTGCAGGGGCTCTGTTTCGGAGTGCCAAAATTTACCCAAAACCGGCTGCGTGCGAAGGTATCCCAAAGAAAAATTCAACTTCGAAATACCACCAAATTCCTAGTTTTTGGGCCATGAAGGGGTGGATCGGGATTAGGGCAGAGAGTGCTTGGGTATTTGATAAGACCAAAAAGGAGAAGTATATAAGTTCACCCAAAAACTTACTGTTGAAGAGTTAGAGAAGATCTCTTTCCCACGCGGGTCCAACAGCTCGAAAGGGTGTAGTAAAGAAATGCACACAGTCTGCAGGTTCCTTTCACGCAGCATAACTTGGTTGCAGTCTGGGACCCAGTTCCAAGCCTGTTATCAATTCTCCCGTTGTGCTTCAGCTTCTAACATTCCGACAAATCCTCGCAACGTGGAATGACAGTTTTCCTCGCCGAGCAGCGTCAAAAGACTAGTAGTGATACTCGTGGCTCGCTTGTTCTCTTTGCATCGACCAAAATCAAGCGGACAACCTTGCGTACCACTGCTTCAGAGGTGTATGCTTTGATGAAGTGTTTCGGTGCGTGTCAGATGTTAAGAAGTTTGTGGAAGGACATTTCTGGTTCTGATGCTTGCATTCATATGTCCACAGATACCACTCACTTGGTTAGAACGGCCTCTACTACACATGTTCCAGAGCAGCAAGAAACCATTCACATGTTCAGATGCACTGGAAAGAAACTTGCTCAGGTGCTATTGCTTATCTGTCGCATGTCCGCGCTGAGCGTTGTCTCAGCAGATTGTTTGACCAAGACCAGTGCCAATTGTAAAAACCGAGTGGACTCTGTCATGGGTGGAGATATCAAGGAAATTGATTCATCCTGCCTTCAGGTCTCTCATAGAGCACAAGACTTTTGCATTTGCTTTGGTTGACACACCTACGTGTAGGTAGCTTTTCTTGTTTTGGGGGATTTGCAGTCTCTTTTGTAAGTTTGTGTCTGCGTCTCCGCAGCCACTCTGGATACTCCGCGCTCAATGGTTTCAGCGTTCCCTATGTTGGGGGTGAGCCTGGCTACTCAGAACACATAGTGCGTTGTGCGTGGTTCCGTGGTATGGATGGCCAACGCAGCAAGAGGGACGTCATTAGGGAAAAGACCCGCTGTACGGCGGGATATCTCAGGTGCTCAAAGCATTGAGTTGCCGTACCCGTCCGTTCTCGCAGGGCAGATCAGCCTCGCAAAGACTTGTCCGTTGGCAGAAAGACTTCATGAAACCGCGTGAGGCCACCTATGCCTTGACAGAGGCGCAACACTGGGAGTTTTCGTTGCTGTTAGTTGTGTGACCGACCGGCAGGAATGCACGCGTCAGCAACGAAACCAAGAGAAAGAAAGGCCTGTCTTTCCGCCTTTCCAAATATCACTCACAGCTTCTGAGGTACAGACATGCGCCTTGCATCTGTCTCTGCACCATAGCCGCCATTACCGATCCGGGGTGAGGACTCAGGCCCAGGCCCTTCTTTGACGTTGATGCTGCCCCGTACCTTGCTTGCCTTTCCTGCAACGATAAGGCCGCTTTGTGTTCAACATCTCAGCTAAGAACATGATTCCTTCCTGTGTTGAAGATTTAGGGTTTCGTATTAAGATTAGGGCAGTGCAAGGGCATAGCAGTCTTCCAAGAGGGTATGATCCATCAGGCCTTGACGAGCTACTTCATTTGCAAGCGCGCAAGGCGATGGGCTACATTTTCCATGCCTCATCCAATGTGAATCACAACTCCATCGATCAGCATGGCCTAGTGCTTTCGCCGTTCGCTCATGGTCTTGGTCGAGAAAAGGGCCGTGTTAGTGTACGCTTTGTGTATGCTGGCGGCACCACTGCTCCGCGTCATGGCGCTGTGATCCGTAGAGGTAAGGATATCTATACTGGAATCTCAATTACGAGAAATTCCTGGCGGACGGTTTCCAGTTGAGAGGCACACCCAACAGAGTGTGGTACTCGCTACCACCGATGTCCCCAGGTCTACTTGGAGCCTTTCTAGGTCACACCGCCAGAGCATTATAGGAACCAAAGTGCCTCGCGAACCGCCTATGCCTCCGCCTCCGCATCGTGTGAACCCGCCAGACTCGTCCAACGATGAGATAGACGGTGTTCTCAAAACGCGAGATGAAAATGCCAAGCCCTCTTCCCGCTTCACTTCTTCCGTCAATATGGTTACCTGCAATCCGTGGTACCTGTGGTGTGGGAGAAAGGGTTGCGACAGACTGGATGTCGCTGATAAGCTTGAGTGGATGTCACATCCCCTGTCTGGGTACTTATTAAAGGTATTTTTCGACGCCTTTGAATTAGGCAGAGTTTGGGGCTGTATCATCTTGGAGCGATACATACAGCCAGATAATGGGTACTGTTATGCCCATGGTTACGGTTTGCCTCCAGGGTTCCCAGATGTCCATAGCCTGGGTCTGATCCGGGCTTCTGCAGACGGATTCTGGGGGCCGGAGAAAACCTTACCTGCCGAAGTTCTTGCAAGGGGAACCCTCCTAAGCGTCCTAACAAGAAGCCGGATGAAGAAGGATACGCTGAAGCTCAAACAAAGTAGCAGGAAAAGATCCAGCAGTATGCCAAGATTTCTGAAAAGTTTTATGGGGGCATCTACATTAAGGAAGATTTCAACCTTCTACTTGAACCCTTCCATGAGCTGTTCAGCAAGGATCTCTTTGCTCACATCTCCAAGCACCGCAATGATGAGGATGAGCGTCGTAAGTACTCCGTTTCCCTGACAGTGGGCATACCTACTATAACTCGCCCTATGCAATGAAGTTTGACCCGCAGCTCATCTATCGAAAGTTCAAACAGGCAGAATTTTCTCCAACGAGGAGGTTTGTGTTGCGAGCCTACAAGGAGCTCACTGGCGACTGCAGCTTCTTGGAAACGGAATTCTCCCGTCAACACGCTTCCGTTGATTTTGAGTCGTATGATGATCTGTTGCAGTCTATCATTATTGCAGAAAGCCTAGAGTCTATACGCCCTGTTATGTTTGAGGTGTTAGGCGCTGTCCTTGAGGATGTTCCTGTGAGGGAACACGTCCAAGGTGTACCGCGTGCCTCAACATCAAGGGTAGGCGAGGTCCACGCCTTGGAAACCCTTCAGACTGTGGACGCACTCAACGGTGCGAGGAGTGTCTTCCAAGGTGACGAGGACAGCTCTGTCCTCGTCAAGGAGACAGATCTCGATAAGCCAGATCCTGAACAAGATGACGCCATCGATGAATGTGATACCCCCTCAAATTGAGGTTCCGAGTGACCACTCCGAGACAGTCCCAGATGCGGACATGTCGGCAGGCTCATTCCGCGATGAGGAAGCCGGAGACTTTGCAGAAACTTTCCAACTTCCAACGATCACTGGAGATGGTTGAGTCTGAACTGTCCAAGCCTGAAGTCTCCACTGTGCATGTAGATGATGCCCCTACACTGGAAAATAATCAAACTAACGAAGCAGGCATTGAGGATTTCGCGAGCTTGCGTGAAAATTTTCAGATCTTAATCAACTGGTGTCCTCAACTACGACGGGAAATCGTACACCAGCGACGGGAATGTACAATTTCATATCCGTCTCCGTAATACGAGACGTAAAGTACATCAGTTGGACACCAACGAATGCACCATAGGTGCATCCGAGATTTTGACGGGGAACTTTCAGCCACCGAAGTTGACATGGCTGGAAAGGTGCGTTGCCCGTCTTGAGTGTTTGCGTAATTGCTACTGGTTATTTGTTACGTGTTTGTGCGACTTAGAATTGTCACTGGGTGTAAAGTCTGTAGTTGGGGTTCAGGGTTTGGGAAGGGATTTGGGGCTCAGAGGTTCCGGGGGGGTTGGGTGTTCTCAGAGTTTCGGGTTTAGGATCTGATAGGAAGTAGGAGTCAGGAGCTTGGGTTAAGTCATTCAGGTTGTGGGATTAGGGATGTGTGATTTAGGGTTCAGAGGATCAGCGACCAACTGTGGTTAGCCCTTGATTAAAAACTCGCAACCGTAACCGTTAGCCGTTATCGAGAGACTCTCTCACAAGCCAGCAGGCACTCCAGCGCGAGGTTTCGCGCCTCAAAATCCAGATCGCAGACCTCGAGCAGCAGGTGGCCGAGGCAAACACCTTGGGGTTGGGGTTTAATGGGATTATATGGGATTATACTGGGATAATGGAAAAGAAAATGGAAGCTACTGTGTTATAATCGGGATATATTGGGGTTATATAGTTACTGTGTTCTTTGAGGATGGGCTTGGGGCTGGGGTTTGGGGGTCCATGAAGACACGCACGCACGGTTCTGGTGTTTTTCGAGCAAAATTTGGACAAGGCTCTCTACCGCCTGCAATGCAGGGTATATAATTGTGATTCATTAAGTGCACTTGTGCTTGTATCTGAAAACCAAATCACAAGCCTCCTTGTCATCGGGTTGCAACCGCAGTTATGAACCCTTAAACCCAAAAGGCCAGCAAAAGCTAGGAGCATACCTGAAAGGATGTAAAGTTAGATTTGCTTATACGGGCGGCCAACACGATGGACATTGCATCATTTTGCATCCAAAAGCATAATCAAAACCTTAACTCCCCGCTGACCCTGCTGAATGATACCCTCAAGCTCGGCATGCTGAACATTCTCCACATCTATAACGGCTCTTCATTGGGAATATTTGCCATTTCATCATTGGGTTCCTGTTATCAGGAAAGAGGATGTGATTTTCAAGTCAACAGGTGTTGTGCTAGCTTTGTTTTAGATAAAGAGTACATACACCAGCTACAGTAGCAACACATGGCCTGTACGTGCTGTATTTTCAAAGTCATGGGCCCCGCAGGTTCCAGAGTCAAGGGCCGTTCATGTAAATCCCAAGCTGATGATTACGCAATGGATGGGGCCGCTGATTAGTGGTACCATTGGTACTGTTCCTGAAGTCAGATGGTTGGCGATGGGCATTTGACATAACTTCGGCACCTGAAAGCCTGAGGCTATGGTAGCTTGGGGTAGGAACCAATGCCAGAGACCTCACGGTTCGTCATACCCGACCGGGCAAGAGATGCTCTTTGATAGGACAGGAGAGTGTAAACATGGTAGTGGTACGATGGAATTGTACACTTCCGAAAGATGAGTCCGGTAGTTCATGCTCTTTGTTGGTAATCCGTGCAAGTGTAGATCAGTTAGTTCTGCACGTGAAGGCGTCTCAGTTTTTTTTGGGGGGGGGGCACCACGAGATACAAAGTCAAGAATAGATTATTGAGGGGTAGGTCTGAACACACTTGTTTGAACTTTGTTGCCGTAAGCCTTACGTCATCCCTGTAAAACCATATATGCGCTTGCATAGGCCCCCTACCCCAGAAGTGCGTTTCCCGAATTTAAGCTGGCAGATAAGAGAAAGTGTTGAAACCTTGAACACCTCACCTTTCAGCAGCCATTCTTGACCGTATGGGAATTGGGGGTTATGGACAACATGCACCCCAGATCTGATTACAAGAATGCGCATTAGTACTTGTTTGATGTTACAAGCAGCCCCAGCCACGCCACATAGGGGCACAGAGCTAAAGATCGAAATAGAGATTGCACTTGACACCGAATGTGTAGACATATGTATACGAGCTTCAGATTCTTTCCCCTGAGACGACTAGTTGAATAGAAAACAACACAGCATCATGTAAAACCCTCGGAGTTATGTAAAATCGAATGAAAAGCGTTTCGTTGATCTGCGGTTGTAGCACTTCATGTAAGCCCTACGAAATGCCTCAGCCCGAAACCCTAAACCCAGCCCTAAACCGCTACAAATAGGGCTCCGCCACTTCTCAAACTTCTATTTTTGTTCAGTGAAGCGCAAGTCGGAAACCTGAAGCTGCAACCCCTCCAAAAAGGGATCAAAGACCGCGCAAGCATGCATCAATACCAGTCCCAGGTATTTTGGTGCATGATATGTGAACATATATGTATATATAGATCTATATATCTATATAGACATATATCTCCGCCTACCCAACAGAACTCATCATGTATGGCATGTTCTAAGGGCTTGTGTGGAGGTGTGTAAATGAGGCATCCCCCCCCCCCCCGCAATCTTTTCCAAGCCAAGAAAAAGCCACCAGGCCAACGAAGCTCGCGTGGCCTTGAGCAGTTGCGTGCCTCGGCGGCACCGTGCCCTTCGGTGTGGTTTAGGTTAGGTGGATCCCCCTCCCTGCAGTAGTGACTATCGCGGCCTCAGCCAACCTTAGCGCTGTAAGGTGTGGCCGTGCTTCTGGATTGGAAGTGTTCTTTGTGTTTCTTTTTATATTATTTGGCCAGTACATGCCCTGAGTTTTTGTCTAATTAGGGGGCAGCATAAGCCAGAACCCTAAGGTCATCCTCTACAACCTAGTTTACCAGGTGCTTAGAAGGGAATAAGGCCTACATGAGAACTACTGGTACTATTGGTGGTAGATGTTGCAGTTTTCTGTGTGCTTGATCATGATGACATACTCTTGGTGAGGCTTATGACTGGAAGTTCCACCATCTGGTGACCCCAGCACTGAAAATGAGACTATAACTATCACGAGACGGTTGTACGGTTGTTGGTTCTGGGGTTAGGTCACATCGTGCAGAATCTCATAAAATCCCACTTGTTCTTGCACAACCGGAAGCGAAGGGTCCTGATTGCTATGTCTCATGGCGCTCGGCCCCGAACATTTCTGTTGCCCGCAGAGGGCCATGACTAGTCTTTGTGTGAAGCCTAAACCCTTAACACATCCTAGACCCAACGCCGTAATTTGATCCTTCGAGCCCCAGATGCAGCCAGGGTGAGGACGGCTGGGCGGCCATGAAACGGCTGTTTGCTTCAACGCCACTCGATTCATGTCCAGGCTTTCAAGGTTAGCGGGGTAGAAGTCACGGTGTCCTTTTCAAGTGTGGCCTAAACCCAAAGAAAGAATCCTACAATAGTCTCGCGATAGTTGTAGTCTTGGTTTCCTGGGTTGAGGTCACCAGATTTTGGGTTGCTGTTAAGGAACTTAACTTAAGGTACTACACTGGGGAAACCATATGAAGTCTGAATTATTATATATACATACATAGACATTATGGTTAATTTGAGGTTCTTCACAGCAACCCAGGATTGCGGAAGCTCGAATTGCAAGCCGATCGTACGCCTCACCAAAAATCGTCCTAACCCAAGCAATACTTATGTAGAATATGCTTCGAGATTGGTACAGCGTGAATGCCTGTTCGAGTTTTGCTTGGAATGCATGAACAGGAACTGAAGCAAACTCCCAAAAAGATATACGCTGACCCGGCATGACCCAGCTAAACTCGGGACAGAAGATTTTTCCAGGAAAACATGCGAGTGGGGTCTGTTCATAATAAGGCAGCTGAGGGAGACGCGAAGCAGTGAGGCGCAGACGGAGGCGCAGCGCAGAGCACAGTCCCCATGGGATCCCCCCCAAACAACCATAGCCTCCCAAAAATGGATGAGCCCAGTCCTCTATAAAATGGGTTTGGCCATTTTATAGTGGGAAATGTTGTCAAAGTGCCCAAGAATCTCATTTGGTATAAAACATGCTGGTTTCAAGAGTTGTGTGGGACCGCGACTGTTGCCATCAAGCTGTGGAGACATAGGAGTAGCGCCTATCATTTTATAGAGGCCGAAGGGCTTTGGAAGTCTGAGGTTCAAGAGCCATTTTGTAGAGATAACGGGGTTTGAACTCCAAACCTCAAAACAAAACCATCCTAAGCCGAGGGCCCTAACGCTTCAGGAGAGTTGAGCGAGGTGAGGCGTTGATGGGCGTTGCAGAGTTATGTAGGAACGCTGCTGGTCATTTTATAGTCTGTCGATTCACAGAAGGTCGCCCCACCATTTGATAGAGTTTTGGGTTTTGTTATAGCCAGGTGGCCCTATCATTTCATAGAGGTTCAATGGTTACTTATCCGTGTATCTTGGGTTACCATGAGAAGTCCTGCACCCCATTTTATACAGACGTTTAATGGGGCCCCAGATTGAGGTAGGTCAGCCATTTTATGCAGACCCTGAGCCCGCCCCAAACCTCAACCGTAAATCCTGAATTCTGAGTCTTGATTCCCCTAAACCCATAGCCCCTGAAGTCCAAATTTGACCCTTCGAGCCCTCGACGCTGCTAGGCAGATTGCCTCTGCGAACACCTGCCTTAAGGCGCGGGGGTGTCAGAGCGTTTGGGGCTTCTTAAAAAGGGTTGCTGCAATCATTTTTCCCGGCCTAATCTAAGCCTGTTTAAAAAGCAGCTAAACAGCAGTTCACCTTACCATGTAGAGTGATATAAATATATATATATATGTATAGACTTATATAGGCATATGTCCAGCTGCAGGGGTTTCCAAAAATTCGGGTTCCCGAACATGGGCTCTCACGTACCATGATCTCTAGTGCTGTAAGACAGGGTGCCCTTGATTGTTGGACGCCCGCCATGAAACTGCAGCAGCGCATATCTTGCAGGGGTCATGTGAGCTCCTTTGCTGCTTATACTTGAGCCGGCCCCAGGGTACCACATGGTTTGGTGCGTTTCTGAAGGAGGGACAGTGCGAGGTTGTATCGGGGTGGATACGTCTAAGCGTACTTCATAAAATTTTGATCGGGCGTAAGCATGGCACGGTGATGTTGAGTGATCTAGAGTGTAACTGGATTTGGGGCTACTTCGAGCGCGGGAAACATGTGACAATTCCATACAGCACCGCTAGAACATAGGTCAAAACACGGGCAGCAGCGTGACTGACATTGCTTGGCACTGATATCTCGTGAAGACGTGTTAAGTGCTTTGCATTTTGCTTGCCTTTGCGTGCGGGGTTCCTCATGTGGCAGTGTAACTCACCTTCTTCATCAGTCATCATCCATCATCCATCATCCATCATGATCATGATCATGATCATGATCATGATCATGATGATCATCATCATCATACTCATCATCTTGCGCCCTGGAGGGGTCATTTTACAGACATGCATGCGTAAACCTGCCTGACTTCAAATCACAGAAACATGCACTGGGAGTTGTCTTTTTTGCAGAGATGCGCGAACACTGCCCGAACCCTGTGACCCGCCTGGGACGCACCGTTGTACAGTGCTCCGAGACAGGACCGTATCAAACTGGCCCAGCTCGTGGAACCTCAGCTAAGAGATTAGTGGATCGGGTGAAGCTT
The DNA here is from genome assembly GCA_905231905.1 of Symbiodinium pilosum. Lineage (NCBI taxonomy): Eukaryota > Dinophyceae > Suessiales > Symbiodiniaceae > Symbiodinium > Symbiodinium pilosum. The sequence goes on along the minus strand of CAJNIZ010046238.1, from coordinate 141,631 downwards.
TCGGGTTGAAGGCGTTTTGCTTAGGAATTCTGATCCTACCTCACAAGCTTCTTGTAAAGTGGGACCCACCTTTGCATGGGCATACTCTATAACTTTACCTTTACTCCAGCACAGAATCTAAACGTTGTATATCGGTACCCTCATTGGTGGCAAGGTCTTGTGGCCAAGCTAGTTTCGACGGAAGCTTCGACACGAAGTTATTGAAGGTTCTCGCATGAACTAGGGACCAGATTTAGGTTGTGGGGACCTATAGGGCACTATATAGGGTTTGGAGGACCTATTCAGGGATATACTACATATTTAGTCTAGGACTCACATGAAGGAGCACTTCAAGGAGTTAAAAGCCAAAAGATCTTCACCACCTCTCCTCAGGTGTAAGCAGGCAAAGCTACTAAGGTTCCGCTCTATCCACCTCTCAACACATTTGGGGTACAACTAGAGAAGGCTCGTCGAAAATCGTTCTGGGAGCCATTCATGAAAGGGGTTCCGACATTGACATGTGTACTGGCTACTGTACCAGTATTCAACAAGAGGCCACCAACTCTTGAACAACCAGCCCCTGCAGACTTCCATTCACCCCTTAGTTTCACGCTTACTTCCCTGGTGAGGTACTATAGAGGGTTGCTGGTCCAGGGACCCCGTTAAATCTTCACAAATACGTCCTGCGCCTTGAAACGCTAAAGCCTCAACCTGGAAATCCTGGACCCACAGCCCCCAGTTCTGAATCTTGACCTGGCGGATTCTATTTAGCTTCGCAGCTCGCATTCTGGACAGCAAGAACGTGGGGGCCTTGCTGATAGGAAGCGCGGCTTGGAGTATAGGGCCATAAAGGTCTGAATCCCAACCACCCAATCCTGTCGAGCTCCTAGAAGCTAGTTTCTTAGGCCCATTTGAATTTCTTTGGTGTTTCAGTTCTTCCTGACCCTTGTAAATGCAGCGTCCCCAGACATCAGCCCCTACTGAGCTTACACGCTCCAACCATCCCCATTGAGGCGATAGCACGGAAACGGAGCTGAACCTTGCAGTCTGGCGTTGCAGTTTAGGGTTTTGGGTAGATTTTGCAAGAGGTGCTCCATTGTCATGCTCCCGGCAGCTTCTTGACTTTTCACATGCCACCAGAGAATCCACAGCCCAAAGCCATAGAGCATGTACTCCCCAGGCCACATCTTACCCTGATTCCCAAAATCCTGCAATCACTAAACTGGAATCTGACATCTTTAAGCTATGACTCTCAACCCCCTAAACCCTGGACATCAAATCCATTCTGTTTCTGAACCGTGCTCATTCTCAGACTTGGAACGGCCCCCGCGCAAAAAACAAGATATCCACCGTCGTAGGAATTAATCAATTGTTGAGGTGTTCTGCCTGACATGGCGAGTCTTGAGGTAGGGTCATTGGAGTAATTAGTTGTGCGCTCAGGATTTTGGACATGGTGACTGAGCCCTGCGTAGCGCAGGAAAGTCACTCGTACCAAGCGGAGCGTGCGGCAAAAACAGCAGGGTAAACGTAGACTTCGCCATCCAGACAAACCCAGGAAGCTCATTGCGGGAGCTGAGGTGTAGGCTAGACAAGACCAGTTCCCCCTACTGTTGTCTACTCTGGACGTGACAGCAGATTGTCAGTCATTTGACGCGAGGCGGGAGTGAGTTTTGACATCATCCAAACACTCACTGATGAAATCTTCATATAGGTTTCCGAACATGTCATGTTTTGATGTTCGAGCCTGTCAATATTGAATCTGGTTGGCAGGTTATCGTGATTCATGTCAGTTTCAGGTGCATCAGCAGGATACTTTCAAAGGCAAGGAACTCAAGCTGTAATGTTAGTCGCCAGTCGCTTTGGCAGGTAAGCTGTCAAATCATCTTGGTGAGCCTTGTTCGCCTTCATTGTCAGACGGTCATTTGCTCTCCTTTGTATATCAAGATTCGGAAGGAGGCAAACAAGTTGGTGGTTCTGGCAAGATTGCTGTTGTGCATACTTGCCAGCAAAACGTCCTTTTGGCTTTTGAGTGCATTTTCTAAGTGTGAAGCAACGTCCTTCTACCAGATGTTTTGCTGCCTGGCAAGCCTTGCGCCATAATGGCGCTGGAAATCTTAATTCCTGTGTTGTTTGAGGTGCAAACTCCTCGGTCCCCAATCATGTTTGTAGTTTCAGCATGCAGTTCCCGATAGCTATTGGGCATGAAGCCTTTTTTGGCCATCAGAAACACGATGTTTCAAGTTGATGCAGCTTCAAAACATGGTTGTTAGTAAGTTGTTAGTACGGGTTTTGATCCTACCACAGTCTACAAGCCAAAGTTTTGTCTAAATCTGTTTCGGATCAGGACAAGAGTTGTGTTTAGACCACATCCCCCCTCAATCGGCAATTTGACCATCACTGCGTAGGTGGCATAAAATAATGCAGCAAACATGTTTTGCTGTAGCAACTTTTCCGCATACAAACTTCTGGATTTATTATGACGCGTCGCTGAATTTTGTTTGAGCTTTCCTCAGCTCTAGAAATGTCATCTATGTCCACGAGGAATCTGTGAAGGTTGCCTAGATTGGTCTGGGTCAAAAATAGCATGGTTTCACAAATGCGCGGTTGCCCTGTTGCATCCTGTTGCATTTGCGTCGTTCAGGCTCGAATACGGAGAGATGTAGGGCTCATTCGCTCTAGCACGATTTGCGTCGTGAATTTGAAGCCAGTTGTGTCGTATATTATTTTGAAGCCGAGTGGTTGCACCAGCCAGCCGACAGTAATGATGCACTTCTAATCAGGGACGCCGTAGTACAGGTCACTTAGCAGTTGCACATTTTAAAGGAGCCATGGCCGACAAGGTACCCGCGCCCAGGCAGCTGCAGGCGCAGCAATAGTGGGTGTGGGGTCGGCTTGGCTGATGTGGGATTACTGAACCATAGACGTTGGCACAGCCTTGGCGCGCTCGATGCGCGCACCTTTCATTTGTTTCGGGTCGGGAATCAGTTGAATCAGTTGATCCTCATTAGGCATAGCCCCCAAACCGAGCATGTTTCTGTAGAAAGAGGCCGCAGTTGTGGGTTGGTGTTGTTTGAGAAAGAATGTTGAGAAACATTGGGAACGACATCAAGTCAGAGGTCAGCATCTGCTGACAAACAGATGGGTTCCATGCTGCTGTGTGCGTGACATGGGCCAAGTTTTACCGGAGCAGTTTCTCCAATTCTTTGAAGTATAAGGGGAATGTGGTCGTCCTTGTCATCAGGCTCTCTTGTTAATAGTCGTGATAATTAAGTTTGGAAAACTCCCATTTTCAGAAGCGGACAACGCTGAACAATTACGGAGTGACGGAGTGCTCAGCGGTGGGGGTTTAGTGTTTGAGGTCTTGGCTTCGAGGTTTTGGGCTCGGGGTTCAGGTCTTGCGTTCGCGGATTTAGGCTTAGGGCTCGGGGCTTGAAGGCTGGTATGGGAATCGCCACGAAACCTTAGAAGGATTGTCAAGTAACATGTTTACTTCTGCAGACCCATCATGCGGGTTGTAAGGGTTAGCGGCCAAGGATTCATCACGTTGGTAGGAGGATTGCATGCGGACATGGGCATTGCTGGCTTGATGACGGGCGGACCAGGAGGGGTTGCAAGAAAAACCCTTCACGAAACGAATCTGTCCTGACGCGCCTGTGGAAAACAGTAAGAGGAAAAAGAAAGATAAACAGACAAGGTCCAAGACTTGGAAACACGATAAGAGCAAAACCAAACGACAGCAGCATTCAGGCTAAGGCAGAGACACACTCGGTTTTCTGCAGTCCAAATTTTTTGTTATGAGGATAGGTGTTGCAGGTGGCTTTCTTCCAGGGTCCTGGTGTCGCAGTGGTGCTGCGTTTTTGTTTATTCCAGGGAGAGGTTACGCACAGAGCTCTTGCCTGCTAGCTTTGCAAACTATGTATGTTGGTAGTGCGGGTGTGTGGTTTTGGGTTTGTTGTGGGGATGGATCCCTAAAGTAGCCACTACATGAACCCTGTAGTGTGGAGCTTCAATTTTTGCTTTGCTTCATTCCCTGCTAACCAGAGGTAAGTGATATAAACCATTTCAAGTCCAGTTTCCATTTCATTTCCATTTGGTTCTCTATTATCGCTATAATCATCCTTCTATCCCTGCGGAACTCCTGTATGAAGCAGCAAGTTAAGGGGTCAGCCAGGCGCCCTTTACAGATGCCTCCTTAGACCCCAGAAGTCTTTGTCACATGAAGCCACCATTTAGGCGCAACTGGGCTGCTTTTCTTGCGTTTGCCCCAAAAGCATGGGTCTGGTCTACTAGGTTCTCCTTCTACCCTGGACGACGTGGCCCCTAAGCCCAAACCAAGCGATCGCCAAGGCCATAAGCCCTTCGCCTTTCATAAAAACATCCTGATCAATCCAAAGACCTGGATCCTGAACCCTCCACGGATCCCTTGCAATTCACCACTCTTGTCTTTGCTCGTTGGAGGCCGGCCGTTGACCCTTGTGTGGATTTCAGGCGCCTCGGCCCTGAGGGTTTAGAAGAGCTGTTTGCTGGCGACTGATCGCTTTATCCCCGCCGGTGCAGCAAACGCCCACCAAGTCCGTTTTGGATGCTAGGGCCGGCATTTTCATGGATAGGGCTTCGCAGCAAACATGCTTGCTCGACTGTTTTGGGGATGGTGGATGGCATGCATGCGTCGAACAGGCATTCATCCCGGCACGAGGGCCCCTGACTTTAGGAGACATCGGCATCCTTTGCAATATGTACCAAGAGGATCGCATCATGATAGCGTTGAGGCTGCTACTGCTTTTGCAAGGGTTGAACCAACCCGTAACCCTAAACCCTAAGCCTTATAGACCCTGAACCATATAACGCCGAAGCCCTAAACCCTGAATCCAATTCCCGAAACCCCAGATCCAAAGCCCTAAACCTTAAACAGGGGTAGCCTTGGCAAGGGAGCCAGGTGGCTCTGCATCATAAATCCTGAATCATATCTGAGCTACAGTTTAAGCTCCTTAAAGGAGGATACATATAGGGTTATGTGGGGATATTTCGGGTTAGGGTTTAGGGTCTAAACTCCTTAAACGGGGCCTATATACGGGAGTATACGGGGGAGTAGTATAGGGGTTGCAAGGGGGATACTAGGAGTTTAGACTATAGCTCATAAGAATCTGTAAAATCCTTACAGGGAACAATCTGACCCACATCACCTGCAAGGTTAAGAGATCGGCTGTCATTGTTTATGCATCCAAGGCCGGACTATTCCGGACCTCCATCGCCATGATCACGAAAGAGCCCCTAAACCCTAAAACCCTAAAACCCTAAACCACTAAACTGAAAAATCCTAAACCCCTAAACCCTAAACCCTAAACCGCCCTCAAAGGTTCTAAGCCTCGCTGTCCCATTTCTGCCGAGGAACTCATCGGGTCTGAGTGCATTACCCCGAGCAAGCTGTCAGGGTTGGCACCGGGAAAATGCGGGAGCTTGAGTACCTTTAGGGTTTAGGGTTTATGGGGTTTGTAGGGTTTATAGGGTTTAAAGGGTTTATAATGAGAGGGTTTAGGCCCAAAATTAGGGGTACCATTATGGGGGTGCTTATCATAAGGACTATAGCATTTTGGGGGTCTATATTGGGGTCCCCCTATGCTTTTGGGCAACTACCAAGAGTTTGTGGTTTAGGGTTTAGGATGTGGCTTAGAGAGCGTGAGCACTGGACGGGAAGATGGACTTGTGAGTTTAGGGTTGGCAGGTTCTTAAGGTGCACACTTTAGGGTAAGCAGACACCGCAAGACAACCAATTGATTTGAAATGACTCGGAGTTTGCCTCTTGAGAGCGCCTCTCAAGAGTGCCAGGCAATTTTTTAGTCTGGTGGGTTGTACCCCTGAGGTCGGACCCTCAATATGAACCCTACTGTTTGGACTTCTATAGGATCAGAAGGTCCCAAAAGCTAGGGCAGCTAGGGGTAAACCCTAAGGTGTCCAACCTACAAGCCACAGATTCTGGGTTGTTGTTGAAATGCTTCGTGCCTCTATGGAATATGAGACGGCCATTTTCGAGTAGGCATCTTGGGAATAGTCCGACCCGATGCACGAACGTGATACAGGGGCAGTTTCAGTATGGCCCCAACTTTGATCCAGGATTGGCGGTTGTCGCTACCAGGTCACTCGTGACCTTCCGAAGGCACGGAGGCAAAAGACACATGGGTCTTTCCCAACATAGCGCGGCACCGCATACTTGGGGCGCAAAAATGGGGCCCTAATTTTTGAAAGCCACCGTCCCGAGGTTCTAAGAAGAGGTGCTTGTGAATGCCGCAGCTAGACTTCTCAAACAAGTTTGCCGACTCGAAGGAGTGTTCAGTGGAACTGGGGATCTGCGTACAGGAAGCTGCAAATTTGCTGTAGAGTTGGCTTCACGGATTTGGTGCAGTCTGTTGCAAATTGATGATGCAGTTTGCAGCCAGAAAATTCGTAGCCCGGGCCTGTCTCAAGGGCCTGCATCTGCCATGCTTGCGATGAGCCAGGGCGCTCTTGGCCAGCAGCAGGCATACTGGGCCGGCGATACGCCGGCGTTTGCGGGCAAGCTGCCGAACTCTGTGCACGGGCCTCAGCAAAAGATATGTTGCACACACAAGCGTGCGGCGTACCTGATCCGGTCCGGGCTCATAGCCTTAATGCCCCATAAGGCCCTACAGCCCTGAGGCCGGAAGCTTGTGACGGCGATGATGCCAGCACCTGCGCGGGCGAGAGCTCAGGCTCAGATGGCTCCAGCGTCCTGGCCGGCAAAACTAGTTGCCATCAGAAGCAAAATTTGACTCCTCAGTTTTTTCTCTCCATTTCGGCCTGTGCTGCATTCTTGTTGAATCCCCACTGCCCTGACAGTCACAGGGCGATGAGTCGCGACAGCAGCTCCTCAGCTTCATAGATGTGGCATAGTTTTTGGCTACTACCATTGCAAGCAGCTCAAGAGCCGAATCTTCTGATGAGATCCGCTTCAGGGCTTCATATGATCAAAGAAAACATGAAGAAGCTCGGGACATCCTAGGCCTCCATGCACCTTTTCCTGCTCATCAGGTCCAGAATCAACGAAGCTCAAGTCGATGCCCTTTGGGCAGAGGATGCAGAGGCAGCCTCAATATGATATTCATGAATACTGCTTTCTGTGCCCAGCCATGACCGCCGACAAGTGGGTTGGTTTGTGTTGTAGCGTGGCCGTGTTCCCCAGGAGCCTCGACTGTGCCTCGGCGGATGTTACAGCCCATCTGGCATTGTGATGCGTTGCCATTGTGATGCGTGGCGTGTTTGAATGTTTTGATTGGCCTGGCTCAGACGGAATTCTACGTTGCATGATAACAAAGGAGCAAGCGACTGCAGCTCCTCAATGACTTTGTGGAGTCGGGCCCTAAGAAGATGATCAGAACTGGCTACACAGTCCCTAATCGTAGCTGCAGAAGATTGTCCATTACAAGCTTGCTGAAGTTTGCCAGTCCTTCGAACTGTGAGGAAGTACATATACTCGGACTGCGTTTTGTGAGACAATTCTTCAACTTCCAGAGCGACCTTGCCCATACCTGGTTTTGAGATGTGGAATGATGGTATCCGCACGTTAGATACTTGAGGGTGACGGGATCGGCCGAGGTTGCAGCGCGCTGAGCGTGCAGAGCTGGAGGACAGGAAAGCTGAGTGCTTTCGGCATGCTTGTTCTGCTTTTTGGAGGACGAGCGCGAGCAGCGCTGGCAAGCTGAGGCTTGCTGCGAGCAGCTGGAGCAAGCGCTCAATCGAGCTGCAGCGCGCATCTGCAACGAGCTGCAGCTCTCTTTTGTGATGCCCCTCGCCAGCTCAGCCTGCGTTCCGAGTCACCCAAGCAAGCAAACGTTTGTAGGAGGAAAGGTCTCACCCTGCTGAGGCACTCGCCTGGGGCGGCCCGGGCAGTGCCCACTAAGTTGATGCAGCTTGTCAATTATACAGTGAAGTGGCACTCATCCACCTTACCCAAATCTTTCTTCTTTGTCAATCTGTGTCTTTGAGGCCTCTGGGTTCTGACAGTGCCGCCGGTACTGACGGCACCCGTGAGCTCGACATCTCCGTGAGCGAGCAGATCTCTGAGTTTGATCGGAATTTGGATAGGTCGGGAGCTTAAAGATCTGAAGGAGCATCTTCACTCGAACAGGGCAGGATCAGAGGTTTTTTTGGCTGCGCAACCCTGAGGCTGCTGGAGCTCTGTCACAGGAACAGGAATTCCCACTCCGAGTTGCATTCAGCTTCTGAGCTGGAGCACGGCAAGAACAATGAGCTTGAGCAGGCCTGGGGCGACACAGCCACCGCTCTCCCTACGGCTGTAAGGTTGTAGGGAAGTTTATCTTGTGCACTATCTAGGAACAGTTCAGTTGAGTCCTGCCACATGTGCAGACGACCATGTGGAAGGAAAACCTCCGGCTGGGGGATCGGCTGCGAGAGCTCGAAATGCGGCTCGCAGAGCTTCGAGACGAGTGGCTCGGCTGCACGCGGCGGCACAAGTGCAGCAGGAGACTGCACAGAACCACGGCCAGGTTTCTTGAATTTCAAGTGAGCATCGTTTCTTTTCCCTCCTAAGGTCCTTTCAGCTCAAGAGCCAACTGGACGCGGCCGACGTGCAGTCCGCCGACGATCGCGCGCTCATCTCTAAGCTCCGTGCACAGCCGGAGCCTGAGACCATGCCCGACGTGCGTCGTTCTCGAGACGCGGTTTGCATGGGCACGCGCGAGCTGAGGCTGAAGTGTTGTGGACTGGAGGTGGCAGATGCCTGCTGCCAAGCGGGCGGACAGGCCCCAAGCGTGCTGTGGAGCGGATTTCATGTGCAGCCCATGCTCACAGCACCTTATCGAACAGCATGGGTCTTTTCCGCATGCCTGCAGCTGTAAATGCCCTTCGAGGAAACCAGAAAACCTCCAGTGTATGACTCGATGACTCGCGCCCCCAAGCTGCCAGGCGGATGACGGTTTCTGCCACCCTGTTTCGCCATTGCCGAGCCTCGGACCATCTCAGACTTCCATTCATCTGTCCATTGTTGGTCTCTGGGAGCCAGTGGTGCCGGTGCGGACATGGTTCATGTCATGTAGCCAGATGGCCTTATTCCCTTATTCTCCTGCAACGTGGTCCGAGGCAGCAACTCCCAGATGAGGATGCCTGCACCGGCTGCACTCGCCTGTCTCCGGCCGAACTCTGGTGAGGGACACAGCACTGCATACCCCGATGTATTTGATTTGAAGCAGAGCTTCGCATGCCCTAATGCCATCCGCAAATCCGCAAATGCCGTGCATGCATGCACTGGCCATCACTGGCCCCTGCTTTGGCTGAGGCTGAGCGGGCACCAGCCAGCAGGTTCGGCAAGTTGCTGCCAGCTGGGTCCCGAGCGGGCTCCGGAGTATCGCCAGAGCATGTTGCATCAACCTTGTGGATTTTTTCCGATCTTGCCTGTGGGCTGAGGCGTCCTGAGCTCCAAGAGCAGCTCGAAGTCGTGGAGGCCCAGCGGGATGCGCTTCAGCGGCGGCTCCAGGAGCTGGTGCCGCAGCTGAACGAGCCAGGGCCTTGTTTTTGTATGCAGAGAGGCGGCGAGCCGAAGCGTCTGGGCTCTCCTGGACCGAGGCTCCAAGCCGTGAGGGGTGACTTGCAGAAGGCACGGCGCGCGATGGCCTGCCAGAGAAGGCGGCAGGGCTCTGAGAATCTCTGGAAGGATGCAAGCAGCCTCACCACAGTTCAGAATGCTTAGCTCAAGCAATGTGGAGAAGCCCAGGCGCCGAAGCGCAGAGAAGTCTTTGCGGTCGGCACACAGAGCTGCAAAGGCGCGCGCGTGGGCTGCGGGCACCGGCTTGTCGTGGACGTCAGGGATTTCATGATAGTGCGGATATTCCTTTGGCTCAGACAGGCCCATGACGACATCGAAGCCGACTTCGATGCGGACTGGACCAAGGCACGTTGCACATCCGCGAGGGTCGTTGCCGTTTAAGTTTACCGCTGCGACCCCAGGCGCCCGCAGTGTGCCTTAGCAGATTTACAGTTCCCGGTCGCCCGAACAGCCTAGGGAAACCTTAAAAGGTGTAGTGTGCTAAGCTCGTGTTGTGGGCCGAAGAGTCAGTACGCAGAAGCTGTTTAACGGGTGAATGTCTCCAAGGACTCATGATCATCCCGCTGAACGAAGCTGGCCTGGCACGCTGCGAGCTGTAGCGACGGCTGACCCTGCCGGCCCCGTTGCGCCCCTCGGCGCAATCAATCCTGTCCTATCCAGACTGAGTGGAAGCATGTAACGCTGAAGCTGGACTTTTCGCGGAAGCTTCTTCGAGTGTCAAAACTGATGCAGTGGAAGCAGCTAGTGCTGCACTGCCCAACTGTAAAGAAGCTCAATCTGGAAGATCCTTTGTGTGCAAGCCCAACTGTGGTTGGCCACTTGGCCACTGCCGTGGGAGGGCAGGACCAGTGCAGGACCACAGCCAGGTTTCGTAAATTTCAAGGGAGCTTCGATTCTTTTTGAAGCGCACAGCGTAGACGCTCGTGTGCGTACGTCTGAGCTAAATGAAAAGCTGACACAGCCCCGGCCTGAGAACATGCTATCCATGCTGACGCTTTCAAGCGTTGAGCGTCGGGATTCCTTGTAGGGACCTACAGCTTGGAAGAGCCCCCCCCAGAGCCTCAAAGTGATTTTTGGATGATGTCGCTTGGTGCAGCCTGCGCTTGTGCTCACGTGCCGAGGTGTGGTGAGCCGATTGAGGTGGATGCCTGCTGTGAGACTGGTGTCAAGGCCGGGTGAGTGTGCCATCACCTGGATTCGCATAGAATGGACGGTCGCTGGGGCGTGTACACAGGAAGCTGCTGCCGAAGCGTACAGCGAAGCAGAGGCTGACGTAGCTGCTGCTGGTCATTATGTGGCAGTCATGGCTTCTGCAATTTCGAGCACGCAGGTCCTTGCACTCCTGGAGTTCAACCTTGGCCGCAGCTTCAGCCTGTCGGAGGCTGCTGCTTGCAGCATTTGCAGCGCTGCGACCTTTGCTCTGGCAAAATCTCCCCCCGCCTTGACTTGGACAGACGGATGAACACGACTCCAGCGCAGAGGGAGAGCCCACGCCTAAGCAAGAATGTCTTGCGGCAGAATCCAAGCGTGTCCAGCAACTGCCCTTCTCGCCCGGATGTGTGCAACAGGCCTTGTGACATCGAAACCGAGTTCGATCTTAACTGGGCTGAGGCCGCTTGAGCATAACCGTCATTCTTCAGGGTGCTGTTAATGCCTTGTGCTCAATGATCTTTAGGGCTCCCGACCAGGGCGGGCGAGTGAGTCTCTGTTCAAGTCTCGGTGTGAATGTACTAGCAGCTGGGTATGTCAGTATGTCCCAGTGCCCATAGAACATATCCTAGGAAGCTCTTGCGTTTGGATGATGCGAAGGGCACACTCACTGTGAGGGCGAAGATTTCAAGTTTGACAACGAGATTGCTGAAGTTGCGGGGCGCTTTCAGCCCGGCAGGACTTGGCAGGGATGCAGCAGCCTATGGACGACCAGGCTAACTGCGCGCATCTTTCGCACCTTGGCCTCTTTCTGCAATGCACTGACTAATCATGCATCACCAGCATGTGGAACGGGAATTAGCCAGGGCATGCCAGGGCCATTGGCTGCTTTCATTTCAGCTTGTAGCTTGTATTCGCTATGAGCCAAGTAAGCTGAGTTGGATCGTGGTTGATCCATAGTTTCGGGTCGCTAGGGCATATGCGAAAGTGCAGATGAAGACACTTGTCAGCTGCATTTCGTGTTCCGCAGTGTTTTAACGCAAAGCAGCACAAGCTGCTACGTCTGTAGCCGGGGCGGCTCGGCCCTGCGCATGAGGGGCCTAGCTGGGGCTGGATGTTCCCGTCTGTTGTCTCAGGCCCCCTGAGCTCCAAGAGCAGGGCGAGGCCATGGAAGTGGAGCGTGCCGCCTTTCAAAACAAGATCGAGGAGCTCCAGACACAGCTCAAAGAGCCCGGGCCCTGCTGCGAAGAAATGACGACAGAAGCGTGCTTGCTCCGCTGAACCCAGGCTCCAGGCCCTGCGAGGCGACTTGAAGGCTCGGCACCATGCAGCAAACAAGAGAAGGCGGCAGGGCTCCCAGCATTTGTCAGAGGACTTTGGATGGACCCACAAGGATGTACACTGGTTCTCTTCAAGCAATGGCAAGTTACCAAGGCGCCGAGGTCGAGTGGCCAGGAAAGCCTTGCAGACAGCTCGTATGCCCGCGCAGGCAGGCTGCTGGCGCTGATTTGTCGGAGCCCGCTTGTGTAAAAGCTATCGTGGCGTTGCAGGATGTCTCGTGCATTGCAAAGTTGGAATGAATGCGCAGAGGCTGCAGGCGTAATCGCAGCGAGACATCTGCCATTGGCGTGCCCTATCTGCAATAAACAAAAAATCTTCCACTGGACCTGCACACCTGCACCGTGGAGTCTGGTGAGACCTCGCAGGCTAAAGCAGATGGATGCCCTAATGGCTGACCCGCCATGCGAGCCACGCATTGATGATGTGGTGCCATCAGTCTGGAGATGGCAGGACTTCTGCTTTCCACGCTTTCATGACACTGTTGCTACGTGCCTGATGTAATTTCTGCCAGGATGGCGGCAATGCTCTAGGGGCGTACTGGTTGCCCCTGCACCTCGTTTGAACTTGCTTGCGCTGCATCCAGCTTCCACTGGTAGGAAGTTTGCCTTGACAGACATCTCACGTGCAATTCAGTTGTGGTCTTTTTGAGAAGAGCAAGCCAGCTCAGAAAGCAGTGCCTTGAGGCCGCTCTTCTTGGAATGCCTCACTGCACCCTGGCTTGGCATATTGGAACCAGTGAACATATCTCACCAGAGCCGGGAAAATCCCAGGTGCCAGAGATAAAGAGCTGGCGGGTGACCTCCTGGCAAGCCAAAGATCCCGAGGTCGGCCTGCATGTCTCCCACTTCAGGTACAGGTCCTGAGTCGATAGATTTCATCGTGTTGATCATGCCTCGTCATTTCAAGGCGCTGGTTCAGCACGTCGCCGAGCTGGGCAGTCTTAAGAGGCCTTGCAACAAGACTTGATGTGACAAGATCTTAAAGTGTCGAAGCAGCCTCTTTGCAACTCCTTGGAGTTGGAGGCCTTCCGCCATCATTGACTACCGCAGCACTGCGGGTGCTTTTGGTCGAGCCCGTTCCGAAGCTCCAAAGGACGAATCCATGAAAGCCATCAAGATGCGGTTTCAGAAAACGTGGTATGCTGGCAACGTCAAGATGGAGAAAGTTCACCACTGCGACTTGACAGATGCCACCTCTGGCCCCCTCCCCTTTTTTGCGATGGGATGATCCATACGACTAGCTTGAACGGAGTGGCACCAGCTTAAGTAAAACCAGGTGCCACAAGCATGAGCAACGTTGCAAATGAAAAGCTTGGGGCCTTAGGGGCTGACGCCGGGGACGGGCGACGCCAGAGGGCAATATTCCTGTGTTCATTATCACTAAATCCCAACCCCTAATAACTGCAAAATGTGGTTGGGGGTGCGTAAATGTCAAACAGTTTTGGTTTATATTTATGAGCTCCCGATCCGTCTACTGTTGTTCTGTTGGGGTTCGGCAGGGTAGAACCGACGGCAGGCGTTCGCACGGGCAACCATGAACTTGCCATGAAGTATGTGCAACACAGACTGCCCCGAAAAATGGACCCGGAAGCCGAATGTCCTGTAAGCAAATTCCAACATTACGAGTTTCGGCGTCTGGGTCCACTTTTTGGGCAATCTGCTTCGGAGAAAAAGGCATTTGTTCAACTCCAAGGGTTAATATTTACAGCATCTCAAGTCAGGCATTGTCAGCTGCAAATACTGCCCATGTATTGCGAGTCAAGGCATTTGCCGCTGTCAGCCTGCTGAATGACAGCAAGATGTTCCCTGGAAGCGAGAAATCAAACTCTCACGTGGGGGAACGGGGGGAGTCTGAGTATGCCACCCCGAAGTCGTGGGCCGCGGCTTGGTTGTTCCTCCCATAGACCTGTAGACGTGCAGTTTTTCAAGAGCCACGAAACACTGCAAGATGTGAGACAGTTTAGACGTGTGGACTGCCAAGGGGCTGGATCACACACCACAATAACATCCATTTCAAGCGCATCCGATTGCCAGAGCATCCATCCCCATGCCATAGTAACATCCATTTCGAGCGCATCCGATTACGAGATATTACGAGAGCATCCATGCCCACACCAGAATAGCATCCTTTCGAGCGCATGCGATTGTCAGAGCATGGCGCTATCCCCCACAATTTGCCAAACTGGCTGTAACTCCCAAGAGGTCATCCGCCTCTGGTCGCATCTGCTCTCTGCCCGTCGCTGGCGCGATGCATTCTGGTCAGTCCGCTTCTGCGGTGCGAGGCGCTGACTCTGCCTCTGCAGCAGACCCGCTATTTCCAGCGGGTTTTCTCTGCCGCCGGTTTGGCTGCTCTTGCGGACGGGTTTTCTCCAACTGCCATTCCTTAGCGCTTCATTGCTTGTTTGGAGCTGCTGGTACAGATTGCCCTCGCGCTCGTCTGGATAGTCCAGCCCCTGCTCCTGCCCAACCATCCGCCTGAGCACGTGCATCTTTCCTGCGACAATGCCGTCGCAGAATCTGCCTCCTGGAAGGGCCGTCCACTGCCAGGGCCTGTGCAACCTTTTGCGCTGTTTCCTTAATTTTCAGGAGGACTACCGGGTGTCTGCTAACGACCTTAGTCGCCTTGGTCGTTCCTCTGACCCACTGCAGCTTGGTTGTCAGTCTGGTCAGACCTGCCTGCCGCCCTGGCCTGCCCTTTCCTCTCTGCCTGTTATCCAAGTCTATCTGCCAGACCTGGATAAGCCTGCCCTTTTTGGTGCGATGTCCTGAGTGGCGATTTGGCTGCATCTGATCCTTGCGGGTCAATCCTGCACGGCTTAAGGTGTTTTTCTGGCCGTAGATGCAGCCTGCTGCCGCCTGTAGTTTCTTGGCAGGTTTTTGTCGGATCCTGGCTGGATTTGACCTATCAGAGACTGATCTGTCTCTGTTTTCTTCGGGATGCGCATCCAAAAAAACATTATTCAAGATCAAGAACATATTTTGGTTAAAAATTAAATAAACCCCAAGCAAATCTAAATACCTGGCAGCCCCAACTTAAATACCACATCTTCTCTTTATGCTTCTCTTCATGACAAGTAAATCTTGACTTTTTGCCCCAGAGGCCTCAGCCCCAAAACCTAAACCCCTGAACCCTAAACTTTTTCGCCCCAAAGGCCTAAGCTCCAAAACCCTAAACCAAAAATGTCCGACACTCGAGCCATGCGCGCTTCTTCTGCGGGGCGGTGAACACGGGGGGCCTGATTCGCGACCTGACCGTGCAAGAGCTCGGCGCGTCAGGGTGAACTACCAGCAGGGCTTTCGCTTCGTGGTCCTAGGCGGTGCGATTAGGCCCAAGATCGCGGCTGTGGAGTCAGGATGGACGCCAGTACTCTGGCGACGCTACTGGAGCAGCAGACCCAGCGGATTCTCACCAGCAACAGGGAGGTCGTGGAAGAGGCGGTGGCCAGGGTGAAAAAGCGAACGCAAGCGCAGGGTGTGTTTCTGGAAAAGAAAGTGATGGGCAAAGTGAATGAACTGAAGATGGAAATGCACGGGAGACTGGAGGGGGCAGAGTCGCAACTTGTGGCGGTCCACGGGCGGCCTGATTGCGTTGCATTGCTGCAGGCGGCCCAGGAAAAACTGCAGACCATGGTGGACGGGCTCATCGCTAAAGTGGGCGATGCCGAAGTGGGACGAGTGAAGGAAAGGTTGCCGTGGATCATCTTCGGTGGGTGGCCTCCGCATACGCATAAGACTGAGATCCTGCAGCACTTGGAGAAGGCCCTTAGAAGCGCTGAGGCCCGACAACTGCTGGATGACGCGCCGTGGGTTCCAGGAGTGCGCAAGCATTATGCGTTGGCGCTGTTTCGACAGCGACCTGCAGAGAGCAAGGATGATTTACGAGGCCGCATGATGGAAGTGGTAACTAAAATGCAGGCAGCACAGTGGCAGGGCTCCTCTGATGATTGTGGAGTGGCAGACGTATTTGGACCTCCATCTCCCGTTCCCCTCAGGAAAGAGGCATGGGCCAGCGGCCAGCACGCATCTAAAGTCAGAAAAATGCTGTACTTGCTTAAGCATGGGGTGGGAGGTTGTGAGTGCGAATATGCCAGTGGATCTGTCTGGCTGTATGGGAGACTTGTTGGCTCAGCGACGATGTCACCGCCTCCAGGGGTCAATGTCGGCAAAGGGAGAGTGCAAGGAAGCTGGATTGATTTGCATGCTGTTGCTGATCTCCTTTGCCTTGGTGTTCGAGACGTCGAAGCTGCATGGAACCAGGCATGGAGGCCTAACTGACAGGCGGTGCCTCTTGACCTAACAGCCAGGCTTGTGCAGAGACCGATCAATGCTAACGAGGAATTCAATGATGATGGGATGGCTTCCCAAGGACCGCCGTCCCAGCCAGTACCTCGCTCTGAACAACAGATGGAGGACAAGTGCAGTGTTAGGGATGGGGGAGGAGATGCTCAATGGCACTCCTTCCCAATTTCATCGTGGAATGTCGCAGGCATGTCTGCCGCGGATGTGGCCGCAATCTTATCTCGAGAGGCAGCTGCGGAAATTACCGCACTCCAAGAATATCCAAAGAGCAGGACGCTGGGTTGGAAGAAAATTGTGAGCGATGACGTGGAGATGCATATCCATTCGAGTGGGGAGATGTGGGGGTTGCTTTCAATCCCAGCAAGTGGATGTTGTTGCAGCGCAAAGCGTGCGTTAGAGGCTGCTGGGTGCAGCTGAGACACAGACAGGGGGGAAAGGCCTTGTGGATTGGAAGCTGCCACCTGCCTCGAAACGAAGGGTCGCCGGAGTTCAAAAGATATTTGCAGGGGAAGGGTTTAGGGCTTAGGGAAGGAGTAGAGTATGGAGCGCAGGAAGGGAGACAGAGACTTCTACTGCAATACACTCAAGAAAAGGGAATGGAGCGGTTCAAACCGGCGCAGGAGCAGATCGACGCACCCACCTTTATACCTAGACGCGCTGGAGTTCCCTCCACACAAATTGATGTCGCGTACTCCAGGGGTATGTCGGTGGGACCGCTTGTCATTGAGGAAGCGAGTCATGTGCAAGTCGGTGCTGACCATGAGAGAATCAGTGTGGCCGTCACACTTCAATGGACGAAAAGGAAAGCTAAGCACAGAAGGGGAGGGGTGCTTAAGATGGCGTCGATGCCACCGCCGCAAACAAGCATCGATCAGGGTTCGCTTGAGAATCTGGCCAGGACCCACTGCAGACCTAGACAGGCTGCTCACAAGTTCCGCCCGAGTCAAGAATGCAGGGTCCTCAACAGGGTGGCCACAACATCGAGGACGGCGTATGACTGGAAGCGGTATCTTGCGCAGTTAAGGAAAGAAGAAGATGCGTGGAAGGCGGCGAGACTGGATAGAGCTGCTTCTTGTTGGGACGAGTTCAGAGCGGTGACCAAAAACTCCAAGACCTGGGAGGCTGATTATTTTCGCGAGTGTAGAGATGAAGACCCCGCAAAGAGTATTCATGAGCATTTCCAAGCCATATTCAAAGCTCCAGCAGAGGAAGGTGATGTTGACGGGCAGTTGACTGACATATGTGCGAGGCTTAGTGGGGGCTTGACACCCATCACGGAAGAGGAAATCACCCGTGCAGTCATGGCCTGCAAGCCGAACAAAGCTGTAGGCCCAGACGGAGTACCCAACGAACTCCTGAAAGGCCTTGCGGAAGACCCCATCTTGCTACAGGCTCTCACTCTTTGGTTCAATCGTATTTTCAGCGCCAGAGAAATTCCGACGGAGTGGAGTGAAGCAATCATGAAGCTGCTTGCTAAGAAGTCTGTCCCGGTTGCACCGTCTGATCTGTGGCCAATCGCTCTTTCGTGTCACACCTGCAAAGTCTATGCTACGGTCATCACGAACCGCCTGCACAATGAGCTGCGCCCAAAAGCCTCTAGGCCCAGGCAACTGGCGGGAAAGGGACGGAGGGCATGCGACCTCCTCTGGTCGGCCAAAACACTGATGGCACTCCTTCGGGAGTGGGGACGCCCAGCAGTGCTGGTTAAACTGGATGTTACACGGGCATTTGATTCCCTGTCAAGGGTACAGCTGGCATTAAGGATCGCCTCATGGTGTGGACACAAACCGAATGAAGCCGCCAACCTGGTCTTACTTCTCCGCTCGTCCAAGATGTTTATTCATCTTCCGTGGAGTTCGTCGATCGTGAAGGCAGATAGGGGAGTAAGGCAGGGAGCGCCTGAATCGCCGACATTGTTTGCTAAGGTCATCGAAAGCGTGTTAGAGGAGATCGATCGTTCCGAGGGGCTAGTCTTTGATGGCCTTTTGGCTGATTTTGCTGGTTTCATGGACGATCTATTCCTATTCAAGAGCAGTGTCCCACACATGCGAAGCATGCTGAACGAATTGATCCCGCGTTTAGCGGCCCTGGGGCTACAAGTACAACCTCCGAAGTGCCAGCTCTTCTTGATTGGAAATGTGAGGAGTACGCGTCTACTTATCAACGATTTCAAGCTTTTGCCGCTCAGGGATGATGAACCGTTGATCCTCATGAATGCGCTGGTACACCCTATTATTGGAGATATCGACGTGCTGTATTTCCAGATCAACAAAGCCAGGAAGAAACTGTATTCGCTGAAACATATCCTCCAAGGGAAAGGGGCCGTTCGGTCTAAACTGAAACTTTTGGAAGTGGTGGTGTTGGGGTCCTTGCGGTGGATGTTGGGGGCTGTGTTCCCTTCAGCGAGAGCGCAGCATGCCCTGAACGCTTTTCAAATGTACTCGGTTGCGTAGCACTTCAAGTCAAGCGAGGTTCCAGCGAAGGGTGGGTCGACTACAGACAAAGGGCCTTTAGAATGGCAAGGCTGTGTATCCACCGACGTCAGTTTGAAAGATGGGGGACCCTTGCGCTCTTTCTGGCAGTACACGGGTCACCGTATCCGTTCAGCTTATAGTGACTTCCCAACAGTGGCGTCCCAACTATCGATGTTCAGATCGTTACAGTGGTGGACCCTTGAACAAGAAAGGGTTGATGGGAGGCGCCGCCGGCGCCATTTTCCGTTTCTAATGAGTGTCGAACGGGATATAGCCAGCGTCGCGACAGTGGAGTGGAGGGAGAAGGCGAGGGACAGGGCTTTGTGGCAATCGTTGTCCGCTCAATGGGTAGCAAGGTTTGAGGTGTCGTGGAGTTCCTGCAGGCAGCCCATGCTTTGTGACTTGTACCTTTGGAAGACCCCCCTTGAGCTGAACGTGTGGTTTCGAGGACCTATGTGCGTGTGAAGCCGCTTTGCCAGCGACTGAAAGCTCATAGCTACCTGGTATGCAAGCCATGTTTGCAGTGATGCTGCCTCCGTTTCTTTTCGTATGGTGCCTCGCTGAGCCTGCTGTGATACCGACAGCGGGGAATGCAGGGCAAGTGGAAGGGTGGCCATTTTGGCTACACCGGGAGATGCGAAGCAGCCCTTCGGTGCCTTCGCTCCTGACGTCAGCAGGGTGGAATGGAGAATCAGGGATGGCCGAAGCCGAGCTGTATCCTTTTGGCTCCTGACCAGAGAACCGTGAATACCAGCAAAAGGACACGAACAAGAAGTGCCGAAGGACAGTGGCTATCGAGGTGCACCAAGTCTCCGGCAATGCCGGGCTGTGGTTTCTCCGGTGTGTGATGAAGAAGGCTCAAGAGATGACTCCCTTGGTGTTGACGTTCAGGGACGTGCCCCAAATCTTGAGCTTCTACCAGGGTTATGGAGCAGGCCGTGCTCCTCTCACGGAGTGGCGCAGGCGCCTTCTACCTGCACCAATGGAACTGGGTATCAAGATGAAGAAGGCCCTTTGGACCAGCTACAGGCCGACCGGGATGAGGGCTGTAGCTGTCGAGGTGAGCTCCATCCCCGGCGACGAGGGTGTGCTGTTTCTCCAGTATGTCTTGACAGTAGCTTAAGCGTCAAAGTACCTCCAGATGAAGATCAGGGACATGCCCGACATCTTGAGCTTCTACCAGAGTGGTGGAGCCGGCCGTGCTCTTCCCCGGGATTGGCGCAGGCGCCTTCTACGTGCACCAATGGAACCGAGTATCAAGATGAAGGGGGCCTTTCGTACCAGATGCCGGCCGAATGGGATGATGAAAGCTGGGAAACTGAAGAAGCGTCCCCCATGATGCGGTGGAGCAAGTCCTCGTGGACCCAAAAGGACTGGGGGAGTCCACCAAGACGCAGACGCCACGTGCGCAAGGTTGCGCCGGCAAGGTCCTCCTCGCCGGCAAAAAAACGCACCAAGGGCAAGGGCAAGGGAAAAAAGGGCAAAGCAAATCAAGGATGGTGGAAGTGGGTCCCGTTCCCGATAAGCCTACGGCACCATGGAGGATGCCGGAGAACAAGTCAGAGAAGAAGTCAGAGCATGAGGAAGTGGAAGTTGTGGATGACGATGAGGAGCAAGACGACCAATGGGGACAGTGGAATCAGACTTGGTGGACTGATTACTACAGCAAGCACGTCAATGAAGAGGAGAAAGAACCAGTCTGTGGCTCCTATCACGCCCCAGGGACCTGTTCACGCGCGCGCGCAAGCGTGCGCGCGCACAGGATATACTGGCCCTGCCAGTGA
>CAJNIZ010046238.1:77535-120642 GCA_905231905.1 Symbiodinium pilosum | reverse complement strand
CAGTTTCCATCGTTCTCCATGATTTTCCATATGTTTTCCATCTGTTTTCCATCATTTTGCATGATTTTTCATAATTATTCATCATGTTCATGAATTTTCATCATTTCCATCGTGTTTCATCATTGTTCATCATTTTTCATCATTTCATGAATTTTCATCATTTCCATCGTGTTTCATCATTGTTCATCATTTTTCATCAGTTTCATGAATTTTGATCTTCTTCACGATTCTCATCATGTTTCATGATTGTCATCTACTTCCACCATTTCTCATAATATTTTCACGATTTTTACGAGTTTCATGACTTGTCCACGTTTGTTTTCATCATTTTCATATTTCGTCGTGGCTGTTTATAAATTGATATTTTGTTGATCCTTCCGCCGAAATGCTAATTTTTGTTGATCCTGAATAAATTCTTTGTTTGAGACCCCACCCTTGTTTTCTTCTGCCACTGTACATACTCTTCAGGAGACCAGAAGGCTGTGTTTCTGCGCTGTCTGTGTTTTCCCTTCTGCCTGAAACTCTAATCTGACGCAACGGGCTAGTCAGTCTGCCAAACAGTTCTGTACATGTGTCTGTCTTGTGTCTGGGCTTCCGCCCTTTCTGCTCTCTGTCCGAACGCCTGTCTCAGGCCTGCCTCCTCTGTCCGCCTGACTTCTGCCTTCGTCCCTGGCAGAAAAACTCGGCACCGCGCGCACTACAGCTTGTAGCAAAGCTCTACCTACATCGCTGACGCGAGCACAGACGGGCGCTGCCCGACTTCGAGGCTGACGTCAGGGGCGAACAACGGCAGAGAGCAAATTGCATTCAGCTTCCTGAAGACTTATCAAGGCCGCGCTTGGCGCGTCCCAAACGTTCGACGGGGAATCAAACGTCACAGAAGTCCGCATAAATCCTGGCCAAGAGCGCGCGGGGCAAGCCTGGAGATTCAAAAACGGGCCTCCAATGATGCCTGTGATACTGGCCCCTTGGCCTGAATCATCTTTGCGGGGCCGTGTCTTGGAGTTCTCTTGGAATTTTTTGAGCGGTTGGAGCGCATGTGAATTTGAGCCTGGTTTCAAGGTGGGGTCCGGGAAGGCCCCTTGGAGCAATGGGTCTGATGATGCGGGGAAAAAGCATTTGGCGGCTGGAGGCCCATTTCACGGTTCTTAAAGAAAATTCTCCTCGGAGCCCGGGGTTCAGATAGCTGCTTGGGTGTGAGCTGCTTCAGGCAGATGCGGCTGGGGCAGCCCGTGGCTAGGGCTGTAAGGGAGGCGAGGCGTGATTTTCACCTTCTGTCTCCTCTGACCCGTCAACGCCCCCCCAAAGGTCGGCAGATGTTTGTCGTCAAATTGTGAAGCTCGCTTCAGTACGTCCTGCAGCTGAGGTCGGCTTTGGGTTTTCGCGCAGGCAAACTCAAGATTCCGTCATTTTCCGGAGCCCGCTGTGAAGCCAATGGTTGCTGCGCTGCTGCGCGACATGTTTGACCACTGCAGCAGCCAGGATATGGAGGTATGCGGGGCAGGCCTATATGCTGTGCTGTACTTCGTTGGCATCTCTTCGGCGCCGCTTCAGGAAGCAGCCGCTGCAGGCATCCTGAGCCTCATGAAGCAGAACATGCAATCTCCAGCCAGTTTGTGGGGATGGTATCACAAAAGAAGTGCATTGAAATGTTTGAGCCGCGCCTGCAAAGCTTTGAGCACAGCCCGAAAGCAAGAATGCATGGCCCTGTTGGCGTCGATGTTAGAGCTCGAGCCGGACTGGCAGAGACAGCTGGACATCATCTCTGAAATGCAGATCTTTTGTGGAGCTGTCGCAGATTCTTGGCTTACCTATACAGCAACTGCCCAGCAGCTGGCGCACATGGAGCGGTCGGATGCGGTGCATGGCGAAGTCCGTTGCCGACTGTTCGAGCTGTTCTGACTTTGGCGAACCGTCATGTCGTGTGATTTAGAAAGCGTGACCGGTGCCCAACCAACACATCACCATTGCTCTGTCACTGTGCAGTCACCATGTAGACGCAATTCCTGGCGGCATGCATTTCCTGGCTCACCCTAGCGAATTTGTAGAACCACGTTGCAGTTCTCAGAATCACCGCAAGGTTCACCATATGAATCCTGAGTCATGTGATACTTTGCATTAGGCAGGAAGCGGATGAAGTCACTCGATCCGCAGAACGTAGCTCAAGCTCGCAATCAAGGAAGGACTGGCTCCTTGTAGTAGTTCCTATTCATGGATAAAGATTGCCCAAGCGGTGAACAGGCCGGGCCTGGATTTTTTTTTGGCAGCGGCCTCGCTGTGCAACGTTGGATTGAGGTTTCTCTGTGCTCTTGGCGAGGGTTGCTCCCCAAACTCCGGACAATAAGCCTCAAACGACCTGCGGAGCTTGAATTATTGCCAGACATTATATATATATATATTCACCAACATTTTTCCTCTTGAGTTGAGGGCTAGGGTAAACTTGCATCCTTTCCACTAGCAGCCCCTACAACAAGAAATATTCCTCCCAGTACTTAATGCATTCCCAAACCCTCAAGAGGGTTTTTGATTTGGGGGCCCTACATTCTAACCTTATGTCATACGTACACCTAAATAGTAGTTTCCATGTTCTGTTCCATTTTCCCTATATAACACCAACATACTAACAAAATGACTGGGCCACCTGAGGAGATTAAGCTGGAAGCCTTGGGTTGAGCTAAGCCTTAAACCCTGAGCCCAAAACCCCTGAACCCTAAACCATGAGCGTGCTTCAGGAGCGCCAAGCAGGCTTCAACGCGAAGCTGCCGCCAGCCAGACCTCCCCAGGCCGGTGGTTTAGGGTTTTAGGGATTAGGGGCCTTTGGTTCAGGGTTTAGGGGTTTAGGGTGTAGGGGTTCAGGGTTTAGGGGGTTAGGGCTTAGGGGCTATAGGGCTATAGGGCTATAGGGTTTAGGATTCAGGGTCGAAGGTTGAGGTTTTCCCATTACTAACTTACTGCGTTCTCTTGCTTTCGAGAACTCCCTCTGAGCCTGCAGCTCTCGGTGAAAAGCCGTGCCTTGTGGTAGGAACATGGGATTCGGAGTAGTAACTCTTATAGCTGCTCATTCCTAGACCACCCTATGGTAGCCCCCCAACATCGCAACTGTAGTAGTGTTACACCCGCAGCATGTGTCCTACGTCACTGTCGAAAACCGCCACTAACGATGCAGCTTACCATCGGACCCATCTCTGACATTCGTCGGGGGGGAGCTCTCACAATGGGAGTAGCTTCTTCACTACATCCACTCCTCTCATGCAGAAAAGAAAGCTTAGATAGCCCTTAATCATTTGTGGTGTCGATTCTTGGGGAGGCCGAGTAACAGGAGTTGTAGTATGGAGAACCCTAAACCCTAGACCCTCAACCGTACCTAAACCCTAAGCCCTAAACCCTACCTAAAGCCTAAACCCTACGTTGAGGTTTGGTGACATGCAGGGTGCATGTATGTGAGCCTAAGACTTCCAGGAGGCACAAGCAGATGAAATGGTGGCCATGACAGTCATCTTCGGGGGGGCTGAGGTTGCACAATCTTGTTCCAGCCGTTAGAGCGTAGGCTAACTAGCGAAAATATCTGTTTCTGTGAAGCAGAAGTTATTAGAAGCCGCGGTATGCAAGTCCTGCAAACTTTGCGCAACTCTACGCTTTACAGTCCGTCTAAAGCTCTCCCTTTTGAACTTTGGACAAGGGTCGAAGAAATCCTGCAGCATTGCTATATGAAACTCTGACTTAGCGTGCATGAAGCCTTTAACCGTTTCCGGGTAGTTCACACAAGTGAGGGTCCCTTAAACAAATCCTGGTACCTGGGAATCCTTGCAGTACGACTCCGCAAAATGATGTCCAGAAACATCCCGCAAGGCATTTTCCATATAGCCTCTGATAAGGACTTTCGCAAACTCCCCATGTTGTCATGGCAATCGAAACATGCAGTAGATTCTCTACGTTTATTGTGGTTTGCAGCAGTGCTCACAGTGTCCCAAGTATTATTGGAAGCCCAAGGTTAAGATCCTAAACCCTTAAACCTAAGCCCTCGGTCAGTGAGAGCCTCAGATATCTATTCACACAACCACCCAAAAATTCCCTTGCCTTTGTAAACTCCTTCGAAATCATCTTTGGGTGGGGCTCAGCAATGGCACCATGACATTGCCTCCCTCTCCGTTTATGAGGCATCATCATAGGATACCACGCCCTAAACTGTACTTGGAGGGTCTTGAAGACTTAGTAAATAGGTTAATAACCCTATAACACATATAGTAACTCTAGTTATCCCCATTATTAACCCATTTAATAAGTCCCCCTGACCCAAAACCTTAAACCCCAAAACCCTAAACCCCAAAACCCTAAACCCCATACAACCCGAGCCCATATCCTAAGCCGATAGGCCTCCACTCAGAGTAAGAAGCTCTTCTTGGCGAGCATCCAACTCTCTGGATTTTCTTTCAGGGCGAGGCAGCCTCTTGGAATAATGGAAAATCAAATGGAAACTGCTATAGAATATTGGGGGTATATAGGGATAATGGAAAAGAAAATGGAAACTATTATATTATATATTTTCGTGTTTAGGGCTAAGAGCTGGGTTTAGGGGTTTGAGGTTTAGGGTTTAGGGGTTTAGGGTTTAGGGGTTTAGGGGTTTAGGGTTTAGGGTTTAGGGGTTTAGGGTTTAGGGGCTGTGGGCTCAAGGTTTAGATTTGTTGGACCTAGGGCTTAAGGTTCAGGGTTTAGGGCTTCGGTCTTCGGGGCCTGTAGGGCCTAAGATTGAGGGTTTAGGGCTTCGGCTCAAAGGTTAGGTTTACGACAGAGGAGCTTAAGGCTTCAGGTTTAGGGGTTACGGCATAGGGTTACATGGCTCGGGGGTCTCTTTGAAGGGGGTCTCCGCCTGCCAAGGGGCACCAGGGATCCGATGTCTCTATATATATATATACACACATAATATACTATATACATAATATATTTATGGGCCCTGAAAATCCAGAGACGGTTTCCTTTATGTCCGGAACAGGCGTTTTTAGATTCATGGTCCTGTTTGATTTAATGCTATTGCGAGTGTCACCAAGTGCTTTAGGGAGCACAGCTTGACCAGCGCAACATGTATGATTCTGATGGCGGTACACAACCTCAGGAGGCTGCAGGGGAACTTGCCAGCCTGCTAACAACACCATCATGTACCATGTTATCATGATTCCCGTGAATGAAATGCGCGCACGCGATTTCACGCGTGATTTCGGCACACAAAACGCTCAATAGATTTTCAGGCGCGCTAGGGGTTCCCCGAAACCTGAGCGGACAGGCTTAACACTGGGTTTCACGTCTTTTCATTTCGCTTTCATGCCGTTTTCACGCTTTTGTGTGCTTTGGCCATTTGCTTCCACTTCCTGGGGTCAAGGCAAATTAGGGGTGTGAAGGAGGCATGGTGGGTGTGAATCGCTTCTTGTTTCTTGCGTGTTCTGTGCTCAATTGTTCTCAGCCAGCAAACCCCGACAATCTGAACAAAGCATTCACAGAAATATTAACACAGACTGTCAGGCTCATGTAAGTTCATTCGTCAAGAAGGGTATACCGGTGCTAGTAATGTGAGTTCCAAAACAGGCTCTGGATAGGTAAAAACAGTACTAGACCAAAGCCCGTGCTCAGCCTTTGATTCTCAGGGAGGACTCTAAGGGACGTTATCAAGCAATACCAACCTAAACCTAAACCCTGAACCTACAAGCGCTTTGGGTCCCCTTGGCAGCAGGGCATGCATGGGGCTAAGGGTCTAAGGCTAAGGTGCTAGGGTTCAGGGTTTAAGGTTCTGAGCCTGCGTACATGTCAATAAGAGAACTGGGATGCTTTATGCAGTTGTTTCAGCTTTCTATGCAGGCTTCAGACTTTTTTGCAAGGGTCTGGGGTGCTCTTCACTCTAGGGTTCTCCTGTTCATTCTGGGCTCCTACTGCTCCAACCTGTGACCCGCTGTATCCCAGTGTTTCAGTGGGCACGTAATCAACCCTAAACCCTTTTGGGCACTTTCATCCGCAGGGTATGGGTTCAGTTGGCCTCTCCTCAAGAAGTCCCTGCTGTGCTTATCTTACTGGTTGTTCCTAGACCCCAAAAGTATGTAAAATAATGGAAAAGAAAATGGAAACTACCATATTATTTAGGGTTTAGGGTTTAGGACCCCAAAAGTATGCAAAGTAATGGTCTATGTGGCTATTCTTATGGGTTTAGGGCTGTTATTTAACATACTTTGGGGGTTAAGGTTGGTATGAATGGATGAAAATGTCCCTGTAGCAGCCGCGACACAATCCCCAGCATTATCGTAGTAGTTTCCATTTCCTTTCCATGCCTTCCTTCACGACAAGACCACAAGCAAGTTATGCACTGGAAGACCTTCATAAGCTGCAAGCTTGTCATGTTCATCGCTGCTCCCAAAGTGGCAACCTGATCCTTGTAATCTGAAACCCTAAACCCTAAACCCAAGATCCCCATAAGCTCCCAAGCAGGTAAGACCCTTCTAGATTCTAGGAGCCTTTGTTTTCTCTTACAGTACCCTTTGCAGGAGTCGTTCCTGAGGGGTGGTAGTTCAAGCAGGAGCCAGTTCCCTAAGCCCTAAAGCCCTAAGCTCTAAAACCCTAAACCCTACTTATAGACACCCGCCAGAGGTCTTTGAGGGACTCAGGGCTGCTCAATGTCCTTGGCAGTCACCTGCCTTGAGGTTCTTTCTTGGGCCTTGGAGCTTAGCAGGGGTAGGTTTGCAAATCTTTTGTTTTTTTATTACCCTTAATTCCCATATAATCCGTATAAAGCCATAGGAAAATTTACTTTCATAGGGGCCCCTTGAGCTACCCTACTTATGGTGAAGGTCAGGTTAGGGGTTGGAGTTACAGATACCTGGGTTTCCTAGGATTATCGGTCGTGTTTTGAAGGTCCCCATGGTAAGGACTGTAAGATTTTAGTGTCTATACTTAGGTGGAGAGGATTATTTGGAAAGGGATTCCACTGATTAATTACATTACATTGGATATGCAAGTCGGGTCGAAAGGAACTGGTTCCCCCAATATTGTGCGACGATGAAATTACATATTCACATTATGTATACGAATATATGTGCGTATACACACGCGTCCATACTCTCAAATGCTCCCCGAGGCTCTGTGAGATTGCGCAGCCAAAGCATCCCTGATTGAAGCCAACCTCCTGCTAAGAACATCACAAACCATACTTGGAGGGTCAAGGGAACTTAGTAAATGGGTCAATGATGCGGATAACTAGGGTTACTAGATGGGTTATAGGGGTTATTAACCTACTCACTAAGTCTCCTTGACCCTCCAAGCAAGTAAGCCCCTAGATTCTGAACCCTAAGCAGAAACCATTAAGTCCTAAACATTAAATGCCTTAAACGCAGCCAGATCGGCATAATTTCAGGCTGTCACATAAACTAGGTACCCCAGTAGTGCCCTTCTTCCCTTTGTATTTCGGGGTCTGCTTATTGCAGCTGAATATTAGGAAAAAGAGTACCCTTATTATTAAGGGGCTTCTGGGGAACCTAGTAGTAGGGCCATATAACGCCCTGAATCCTAAGTCCTATACCCTAAACCCTAAGCCCGAAATCCTAAACTCTAGATAAGGGTGACCTTAAGGGTTGGAGACGTTCGGAGACTACCTTCTACCAAGCTTCAAGAGCTGTGACGTCACGCTTTTGAGTGACGCCGTGCCAGTCAGAGCTCCCAAGCTCCCTAAAGGGGTTTGGGGTCTAGGGTTTAGGGTTTAGGGAATTCCAGGGGTTAGAAAACAGGATGCTAAGAGTTTAGACCATAGCTCAAGTGGAGTTAAGATGAGATGAACATAGTCTTGACACCAGCTCATGGAGTTTCAGCCTTGCTGGGTTGTAAGATTCTCGCCCGTAGAATTATAGATGTGATAAAGTGGAAGCATCTGATCCGAGACTGTTAAAGCCTTGCACCTGGACACCTAATTCGTTCACCCTGAACCCTCGACCATCCCACCCTAAACCTGAACCCTGAACCCTCAAATCTAAACCCTCGCCACTAGCGAGAAAACCAGTTCAAAGAACCCTCCAAGGAGTGCCGAGCATTATCAGGCTCGAGCGCATGGGCACTGAGGCCATGAAAAGACATGGCTTAAGTGGGCGCTTGGGGATATCGGCATGGGTGTTCAGGGCTTAGGCTGCCGGGCCACAGAGCCCGTCTCAAAGAGGCGCTTGCAGGAGCTTGGATCTTGCTGAAAGTCGAAGTGAGAGTGAAGGGCTTAGGCTATAGGGCTTAGGATCAGGGTTGGGCTTTTTGGGTTTCGGATTAGAGTTAGCGGGCTTTAGAGGGTTAGGAGTTCTGGGATGGAGGGATTAGGTGCCGGAAGGTTTGCGGCTGCTGTACTTGCTCACATACCTTTTTGGTGGATATATAGGGGTTATATAGGGTTATATAGGGATCATATAGGGATTTTAAATGGAGTATATAGGGTTTCCCAAAAACTAGGGTGGATTTTAATCCTTGCATACAGAAGCCGCACAGCGTCGCCAACAAGTGTTTGGACGGAGGAGTGTGCAGTTCTCACAAGGCGTTCTTGCAAGAGTTGTCTTTGTTTTAACACGTTTTAACTAGGGTTGGCCTTTGGGATACTTAAATATTTTCCTTAATTAGTTTCATAAGGACCCTATATACTAATAGTTTTCAAAGGGTTCCAAAGGCCAACCAAGTTAAGTGCTTGTACCCACTTGACAACGGCGTGCGGCTTCAAGCTCGAAGCAGGAGCATAGCACCTGCTGTCGAGATGATAGTAGCCCCGAGACTGTTCAAGATACTTGGGTCATTCCCCCCTTCAAGTAAAGGCCTTTATAGGGGGCTTCCTTAAGGCCTTGAGTGGCGAGTCTAACTGTCATTACCCATTGTGGCAACAGTTACTGTAGGCGGAATGACCTAAAACATTCCGCTGTCTCCAGTTTTTTGAGGAACCTTGCAATCTTCCACCACCTTAAAGGACCCCTCACGTGGCTTTCTTCTGAGTCGTAGAGTGGGCCCACGTAGCCCCAAACAGGGCATGCATGCAGCCCTGAGTTCAAAAGATACCACAGCCAGCGGGTCCAAGGACACAATTGATGGTGTTTCAGGTCCCAACTAGCATCATCTGAGTGGGTGTTGGTCCGTAAAACTCCAAAGGAGGATCCAGAGTTTGGGACTCTCCTCCCTGGACTCTTAGCCCTAAAGTTTATTCCTCAAATCTTTACCCTAAACTCTAACCCTCAGATCTTTACCCTAAGCTCTAAACGCGCAACTCGAAACCTTTGAATCTACACCCTAAACTCTAAACCCTGGACCTCAAACCCTAAACTTTCAACCCCACCCTCTAAACCTATGACTCCAAACCTTAAACAATGTAAGCCCACCTCTGACCTTGCCGCTTGCAGGTGCCTTTGGATAGGCTCAATGACCCCTGGCATGGGGTTTAGGGTTTAGGGTCTAGGGTTAAGGGTTTGGGATCTAGGGTTTAGGGTTTAATCCTACACCTTGAGACCCTAAACCCTAAAACCCTAAATCCTAAAGCCTAAACCCTAAAATGCCAAACCCAAAATTGTTCAATTGGAGGGGGGGGCTTCCTTGCCCTTTGGACCTGATATTTCAGCTTTCTTGCGATCCCACCCTTTTGTGCTCGGGCCGAAATCAAACTATCCAAAAGATTCCAGAAGTAAAGCCCCCAGGTGATGTGGCCATGGGTTTTTAGGGTTTAGGGTTTAAGGGTTTAGGGTTTATTGGTTTAGGGTTTAGGGTTGGGGGGTTTAGGGTTTAGGGTTGTTCTTCAGATGTCGTTGCTTTGAAAGCGTCTAAGTCGCCAGTGTTTTGGTCTGCCATCGTTTCAGCAGGCGCCCAAGCTTTTCTCTGTCCAGGCTCCACCCTGCAGCAAAGGCACTCGTACCGCTTAGGCTTAAACGTTAAGGGTTCTGCGTGGGAGGCTTGGCATCAGTTCTCCCCCAAATTTGGTAGTTTCCCCAAATAGGGGGACTCCAATATGGACCCCAAGATACTATAATCCCTATTATGGGGACCCCCCCCAAAGGGTACCCCCAATTTTGGGAAACTCCCATTTGTAAGAGGACCGCTTATATCAACTTGTGCTTTGAGGAATGAGCCTCAGCACCTGCAACTCTCGGGAGTTTCCCCAAAATCGGCTCACAATAATCTTTCAGAAAAACACTGATAGTCCCAATGTACCGGCAAGGCTCACGAACTCGAGACCTTAAACCACCCAACTGCATGGCTATTTGAGAAAACCCTCCATGTGTGATGCCCTCCATGTGTGATGCCAACTTCACGCTTTTTGCAACGAAAGCTTGAAGACACGGTTTAGGACCTCGGGTCTAGGGCATGGAGTTCAGGGGTTTGGGGCACATGAAAGCAGCACTTACACGCGAGGATCGCTAGGATTGCTTGAGCCAAGGACAGAATTGAGGACCCCGGCACTGATCCCATCATGTCAGGTCTCTAAGGCTCCAACACAGTTAACTGTAGTCTCCTTAGGAATCATTTTCAATTTCCATTATAGTATTACCCTAAGGAACTATTAAAGATAATAGTTTTTACTATAGATCTAAGGGGACTACAGTCAAAACAAGCCCACATCATGACATGTTTCTGCTTTGTTCTTGGGCCGGGCAAGTAAGAAGTAAGAAGGGGTGTCGTATAGGGTCTCATATCTTGTCCCGCCAGCAAAGGAGAATTTCGTTCTAGAGCAGCACGACCCTCACCTGCTCAGAGGCTGTAAGACGTGGTCCTTCGCGGATTGTTGATTTGGAGTTTATAGATTTTGGGTTTAGGGTTTAGGGAGAGTAGACTGTATAGGTTTGGTGTGAAGGGGTTCCCTGGGTAGCGTTCAGAGTTCAGGGTTTGCGAGCTTCAGGTATGGAGTCGTTGGTGCTCCAGATGCTACTCTACTAGGTTTTTAGGTCTGTCTGAACATGCCCTGAGATCTGGAACTACCCCGGGTCAATCTCCACCCAGTAATGGGTACCACCAGGGCTTGTTGTAGGTATACTCAGGCCCTATCAGCTTCATGTCTAGGGACTATTACTGTGGGGAGGTTGGCCTGAGAACTACCGATATGTGGACACGGGAAAGCCAACCCCTCTTGCGTCCTAGGAACGGTTCAGCCAGGGATAATGGCCATGTCAGGGACGACCCATAGAACTTCTCAATCCTGAGCCCCCTGCCAGAGAAGAATTCAGTGGGAGGAAGTACTTGGAGGGTCAGGGGCACTTAGTAAGTAGGTTAATAACCCCTATAACCCGTATAGTGACCCTAGTTATCCCCTTAATTGACCCATTTACTAAGTCCCCCTGACCCTCCAAGTAGCTTGAGCGCTAATGGTTGAGGGCACCCAGAAGCCTTCAAAGAAACCCTTAAACCCTCGAAGCATTTGGGTGGGTCTCTAGAAGAAGGATCCTGGTATTTCCAGGCTATCTTAAGAGATCTCCCTTTTGAAGAATGCCCATGGCTTCCGTAGGCTCCAGTTCTGGACATGCCATCCGCCCTGAGCCATGCGAACGGATGTTGTAGCAGCTAAAGCCGCAGGTCTGCTCAGCCCTAAACCCTAAACCCTAAGCCCTGTATGAGCTATAGTCTAAACTCCTTAAACGGGGTTGAATTGGGGATTGTATAGGGGACTTATATAGGGGTTATTGAGGGGGATACTAGGAGTTTAGATGATAGTTTACATGAATTCAAAAATTAGCTCAGCGCTGGCTATCCTTTAGTGGGTTCATAGCCTTGCCCGCAAGGAATATCATAGAGGCTAAATACCTTTGCAAAAGGAACAGGCTTACTTGGTTTATCCTACCCTGCTCAGACTTATTGGTGGTTGCTAGGGAATAAAGGAATATGATCCCCATCAATCCCTATGTAGTATATTCCCTTAAACCCCAGACCCCAAACCCCTAAAAGTAAGCAGAGTGGCCCCACCCAAGGATATCCTTTACGTGTGGTGCACGGAGCATGCCACCATGGAGTTGATCAACACCTACGGTATCACGCTCATTGCACTGGATGGTGCCAAGCCGAGGGGGATTCAGGGATTTGGGGTTAAGGGTTCAGGGTTGTTGAGGGTCTAGCTTCTCACAATCAAAAAGGGCCCTAGAATCTTGGATTCTATGGCCCCGATAAATCCAGTCTTCTTCTGGCTCCCTTTTGCAGAAACTTCCTGAAACCTAAGCACAAAACTTACATATCCCTATAACCCATCTTAAGGCGCCTAAGAAAGGTACCCCCTATCCTGGGAACCTCCGAAGAAGAGGCCGAGTGGAAGCAAGGCAAGGTATAGGCCATAGCAAAGCAAGGGATGAGGGAATTTCGGGAATTTTGGGATTCAGGGATGGGGTTTAGGGTTTATAGGGTTTGATGAATTTAGGGATTAAGGGATGGGGTTTAGGGTTTATAGGGTTAAGGGGACAGGGTTCACAGAGTTTGGCAGGCTTTTTACGAAACAAGCCCAATCGAATCACCATCCCCCAGAATAGCCTTCGTAAGGGACCCCGAACAGTGGACAAGAGGGGTCCTTGTTGTCGAGTTTAAGTATTCCCTAAACCCTTAACCCTAAACCTTTCAATCACTCAATCATGTAGGAAATATGGAGCATAATGGTGAAAACCTCTCAAAGCCGAGCCCGTGTTGTTGTGTTTTTCCAGCTTTGGGGGTCACCGAGTTCAGGCTCAGACCTGGGACCTCTCGAGCCGTTGAAGCTACAATCACAGAACGATGCACGTGATGCTTTCTCAAGGTAATGTGCTACGGATGTAAAGGGACTGCCAACGCATCAGGCTCTCTAGAAGCATTCTGTCACGGCGACCCTAAGCCCCCAACCCCAAAGCCTAAACCCTAAACCTTAAACCCTAAACCCTAAACCCTAACCCTGGGCTTTGGGCGCTGCATCCTTCTAGCCTTGCTTTTAGTTCAGTGGGGGCAGGCTAGCCCTTTGAGGTGGTGCCCACCGCGTCTGGTGTGGGCACCCTGCATAACACACCATGGCCTCAATGACCCCAAAATACGGTGACCCCAAAATAAACCACAAAAGATGACAATCCTTATTAGAAGTACTATAAGTTACTCCTAGTTTTCGGACACGCCCATATTATAAGGATCTCTCAAAAGTCTAGGTAAGGGAAACCTTGGGTTATAGCCAAGTATTGTTTCATGGTTTCTTACGATAAGAACTTCTGACCACTATGCCAGCTAATACTAGTGTTTCATGAAATGCCGACTTAGTCAAAACTTAGCTTCATCTCCCCATTTTGGGGAGGGATCCTAGCATTGAGTTTGAGACCCAGGTAGAAAGCTGACAGTTGAATCAACCAAATTACAGCAGCAACGTACTGCTAAGGTGGCTTCAAGCATAAGCACCATGATGAAGGCGGTGCTTGGGTTTTCCAACTTTCCAGATGGATCCGGGGAATGTCAAAAACATGATCAATCTTGAGTACCCTGAATCTTCGAGTTTGTATTAATGATTGGGACCCGAAAACGGGACCCGCCATTCTAGGTTGATGGCTTCAGAGCACTTGCGCAAATATTAGCTGGGGTTGTCAGCGTTGTGGTCGTTTAGGCCGACATGGGAGTTCATCAAGACTGTCCCTAGTCCCTTTAATGAGGAGCCTACCACTTTAAGGGCATGTGCAGGGGAGTCGACTGTTGAGAAATAGGTTCCCAAACGACTTGTGGATTTATCGTGGGCGTCTTCAATCTTCATTGGGTTCTATTCTACCCGTTTTCCATGGGCGCAGCCCGGTCTGGAAAGTCAAGTTTCAAACAGGTGATTCGTCAACCCAGACCCCCTAAAGGATCTAAAAAATGGAACCCCCCCCCCAATATGAACCCATTACTACATTGGGGAAACTAGAGGATTGTTAGGGGTTCCATGTTTTGAATCCTGTAAGGGGTCTGGGAAACAGTTCCGGGCGAAAAGGACGAGGAGGAAGAGGTGCCGTAGCTCACCGTCTCTGGGTCAGGCGAGCAGCCAGGCCAGGCCAGACTTCGCGAAAGGGGCCGAGGTGTTTGTGGATGCCCTGGTCCGCTTCATGTATGCATAATGTAGACCCTTTACCCTTAGTGGGAATCATACTAGAGATCCTAATATTAAGGCCCTAAAAAGGAGGGGGTTCATCAGTCAGGGGTATACATTACCAGCACAAGGCCCTGCCTCCTCGACGGCTCTGGATCTCGGTTTGGGCTTGAAGCCCAAGTATGGGACTTTCTCAACTTCCCATACATGATGCACCCCCAAAATCCCCATGATATGAGCCATGGTCTAAACTTTAATCTCCGTAAAGGGGCTTATATAGGAAAGGATTCAAGGGGATAGTATTAAGGGGGATGCTAGGAGTTGAAATGATGGCTCATATGCTTCTAGAGTCCTCCTGAGAATCTTCAAATCTGCTTTCTGAGCCTTTCAAGCCTTCAAAGCAGCCCTGATGAGCATCCAGCTTGTGACCCTAAACTGTAAAACTGCAACCCTAAACTCCTAAACCTTAAACCCCTAAACCCAAGACCCTAAACCTTAAAACCCTAGACCGTAAAACATAAGCCTTAAGACCCTTAACCTTAAAACCCTTGCCCTACCCTTTACCTTAACCCTAAACTAAACCTTAAAACACTCAACCTGAAGACCCTAAAGCTAAAAACCCTAAACCTGACCTTACAACGATAACCCTTAAAACCCTAAACCTTCAAACCCTAACCTTAAAACCCTAATCCTTAAAACCCTAACCTTAAAACCCTAAACCTTAAAACCCTAAACCTTAAAGCCCTAAACCTTAAAACCCTAAACCTCGCTCAGCCCGCGCGTCTCGCCGCGCTTCCACACCACCAAAATTGTACAGAAGCACAACAACCTTGTAAATACCGCACAAATCGGGGCTGGGAAGGACTACAGGGGCTCTTAAGTTAGGTTGATTTGTTTTGGCAAAAAAACGATCCGTCTGCATACCCTCTCAGCAAATTTTACGGGAAGAAAAGCAAGCTTTTCCTCGACCCCTCCAATGCTGCACGCCCCTGCAGCTGATCCCTCGCAATCAGCCGTTTTGATTGCGCCACAAGGCAACCCTTATATCAGAGACATAATCTTGTATATACTGAGGGGCATATCGCACCCGGTGAGCGTATGCTCTTGGAACACGAACGGAATTATGGTTTGGGCATGGATGCTCTGGTCATCCTATGCTCTTGGAACGTGAACGGAATTATGGTTTGGGCATGGATGCTCTGGTCATCCTATGCTCTTGGACGAACGGAATTATGTGGTTTGGGCATGGACGCTGCGGTGAGCGCATGCTCTTGAAACACGAACGGAATTACATGGTTTGGGCAGGGATGCTGCGGTGAGTGTATGCTCTTGAAACACGAACGGAATTATGGTTTGGGCATGGACGCTGCGGTGAGCGTATGCTCTTGGAACACGAACGGAATTATGGTTTGGGCATGGATGTTTTGTTAATTGCACTCATTCAAAGATGAACGGAATTATGGTTTAGGCATGGATGCTTTGTTAATATTATATCGCACTCATTCAAAGATGAACGGAATTATGGTTTGGCATGGATGCTTTGTTAATCGCACTCATTCAAAGATGATCGGAATTATGGTTTGGGCATGGATGCTTTGTTAATATTATATCGCACTCATTCAAAGATGAACGGAATTATGGTTTGGCATGGATGCTCTGGTCATCCTATGCCCTTGAACACGAACGGAATTATGGTTTGGGCATGGATGCTGCGGTGAGCGTACGCTCTTGCAACACGAACGGGACAAGCCTGGACTAATGGCCCGACCCTGAGCCTCCCCATCGCAGCTGGCAGCACTACATTACGGAGACGCTTTCGCGCGGAGGGCGCGCAGAATTTGCGGCCTAAACGGCAGCGTCATATGGCCAGCGCAGGGTATTCCACATGTGGTTTCCCGCAGAGCAACGTCTGGGCTGAGGGCTAAACCTTAAAGCCCTAAACGGCAAACCCTAAGAGCATGGCAGCTCTTGCAGACCAATTAGGGTTCAGGGCTTGTGTAGGCTTAGCCGTTTTGCTCAATGTAGGGGGTTTGGGGTTTTGGGGTTTAGGGTTTCAGGGTTTAGGGGTTTTGGGGTCTGAGGGTTTAGCGTTTAAGGTTAAGGGGGTTTAGGGTTTAGGCTGCACGGATCCGGCAATCCCCAGCACAGACTTCAGTCGAAAGACATCATGAAGTGTCCCCTTAACTGGACGCGCAGAAGTCTGACTAGAGCCTGTCTCGTGTATTTTCACGGCTTTCAGTGGCTGTGCCGCTAGCTTGTAGCCCTGGTTCTGAGGACACATGTGCAGAACTTAGGGAACTACATTTGTTCATATATCAAGAACTATGTTGGGGAAATCTTCACGTGTACGAGAAAAATGGAAGCCATCATGTTGTGTAGAGCTTGAATGGATTCACGATTCAGGTGCATAAGTGGGAGTGGCGGAGTGAATACCGGTAGTCTTACCGATTACAGAGATTGACTCCACCACTCTCCCTCATGCACCAGTAAGTCTTGTTCTGAATCGCTTTTACGCGCTGCAAGCACACTACATTTTGATTGATACCTTCAAACTACTATGAATGCCGATTCAGCATCTTTGAAACATGCAAGGTGGCCCATGCACTACAACCATAGGGCCCCATCATACGCACCCCTCAATTTTGAAGACCAAATTGGCATCAATAAGCCTGAATGAGTCAGAACAATTCCCAATGATGCCTGATAAGGCCATTAGTTACAAATTAGTTGCCCCAGAAATCCCTAAACCCTAAACTAAACCCTAATCCTAACCCTAAACCCTAGCATGCCAGGACGAGAGATTGTATAGGTGGTCCTCGATGCTCTTTGCCCCCTAGTAAAGCAGCCGCTGTCCTACACGACCGGGCCCCCCGGCTGCCAGACGGTTTAGGGGTTTAGGGTTCAGGGGTTTAGGGTTATGGGGATTAAGGGTTTTGTGGATTAAGGGTTTAGGGTTCGGGGTTCGAGGGTTTACTGTTTTGGGTTTTGGGGAAATTGAGAGTTTCGGGTAAACTTAGAACTCTTTGTGGCTGAGGTTTAACACAGCATTTTGTGCTGCATGACTCGGCTCCCCAGGTTGAGTCTGTTGGAGCACGCACCGGGATGGAAAGCGGGTTTTGATGGAGTAATTTGTTTGGTGGGTAAGAGCAGGAGAGCCCGATGCCACCCGAATTGCGGAATGTACATTGCAAGTTTTACTGGGACCCCTACTATGGATACCTAGACACCAAAAGATTGTAAAATAATTGCCTTTATGGCTATGTCTATGGGTTTAGGGCCAGCATTTTACATACTTTTGAGGGGTTTAGGTAGGCTTCCTGAGTAAGACAGGTAGGATAGCTTTGAGGCCGAGGGATGAAAATGCGTAGGGTTTAGGATCTGATGCTAAAGCCTAAGCCCTACAAACCTTA
Organism: Symbiodinium pilosum; assembly: GCA_905231905.1. Taxonomy (NCBI): domain Eukaryota; class Dinophyceae; order Suessiales; family Symbiodiniaceae; genus Symbiodinium; species Symbiodinium pilosum. The sequence continues at coordinate 103,206 of CAJNIZ010046238.1, read as the reverse complement.
TAATAAACCCTAAACCTTCAAGCGCCTGAAGGTTTTGAGCTTAGGATCGTGGTTTGGTGTTTGGGATTTGGGCTGGGATTTCAGGATCTCGAGCTTGAGATCTAGGTTCTCGGGCGTGGGGTTCAAGAAAATGGTGGATCGATGAAAGACTTGGAGGGTCAGGGGGTTCAGGGTCTGGGGTTTAGGGTCAGGGGAACTTAGTAAGTAGGTTATAAATGGGGATAACTAGTAATCATATGGTTAAAAGGGGGTTATTAACCTACTTGCGGAGCCTCCACGTAGAGGTTGCGGTAACCCAACCCAAGTCATAAGATGGGGATATCGAAGCCCCGTTTGATATATACACCCCTACATACCCCTAGGGTTTCCATTCTCTTTTCCATGTCATTCTCCACTACTGTATCATTCAGGCCCCTAAACCCCATACAGCCCCCTTGACATATTTCCAAAACCCCTCTTCTTGTAGACACCTAGGTCCCAATGGATCCATCAAATCATCTGATTAACATCCCCTAACCCTATTGAAGGCCTACGGCCCCTTTTAAAGTGTGTCCTCAAATCCTGTGATTTCTCACGCCAAGGCTATCCATCAAATCATCTGACTATAGGCTCCATATAGAACCCATATAACCCGCTAAACACAGTTCCCACAACCCTAACCTTAAACACTAAACCCTGGACCCTAGACCTCAACCCTGAAACCCTAAACCCTCAACCCCACAGTCTCAACCCTACTTAGGGGTTGGGGGTTTAGGGTTCTGGGTTTAGGATTTAGGGTTTAGGGTTTTGGGCTAAGGGTTTAGGATTTGGGGTTTGGGGTTTAGGGTTTAGGGCTGTGATAGACACCTAGGCTAGACAGCTACTATGGTGGCAACTGTTTGGCCATCCGGCCGTGCTCCACGCAGCCCCATAGCTCCAACGTTTAGGGGGTTAAGGGTTTAGGGTTTAGGGTTTAGGGATTAGGGCCTTGGGTTGAGGGTTGAAGGGTTCGGGGTTTAGGGTTTGAGGATTAGGATTTCGGGATTTGTCCAGGGGTTTGAGTACAGGGGGCTCAAACATTTTAGGGATTTAGGAACTATAGACTAAAGTTGACTAAAGTCTCCTTAGGACCATGTGGTTATTTTCAATATAGTATACCCCTCGAAAGATGATCAAGAACACCATTTTTAGCGTGGTAACTACTGGTAAGTTTTAAAGGTCTAGGGGGATTACAGGGGAGGAGGTTTTAGGGTTTAAGCATTTAGGGGTCGAGCGTCTGTAGGATTTGAGAACTACAGTCAATAGGCTCTAAGAACTGCGTGTCTGGGCATCTTGGGATTTAGGAACTAGGGTTAGCAGGGATTGGGTTCAGGAGCTCCTGATTTGGGGTTTGGGGTTTAGTGCTGCTGGAACTTCCAGGAGCCATGATCTAAGGAAGTGGGCCCGCGCGTAGGAGGATTAAATCCTACACCCTGCAGTGAAGATTGCGAACACTAAGCTGCTCAACCCCAACGCTGGAGCTTGTGAACTACTTGTTGAGCTGAATGCCACGAGTTCAATGATGACATTATCTTTCACCCACTCCTGCTCAAGTAGGAGTGGGAGAGTAAATACGTAGATAGGGAGGGTCTGTTGGGATCAGCATAAGGAATTATGTCCCCACCCAATTCAACACGAGTAAGATGAGTGTTGGAGTAGAGATCAGAAGCTAAGATTCCATGAGCTCCTTCGAAGTTCGTGAGTGAATCTATGAACTGACCTTTGTTCAGGGCCTAGACGGCAGCATGCCTTAAATCCTTCATCCGCAGGAGTATAGATTTGGACACAAGTGTTGAAACCATGAGGCCCATCTCGGGGCGGGCACAGGACGTCTTTGGAGAAAGTAGTTTTCTAGGATTGAAGTACGTACGGGATAGTTTCATCTGAGAAAGGACTGTTGTGCCGCCGCTGCTTTTTGCGAAGGTAGTATTTGAAGGCTTTTGGGTTTGGGGTTCACGCTTCAACCCTCAATAAGACGGATCCACGTATGAAAGGACACGTGTGGCAGGGCAGAACTGAAACACCACATGCAAAGCAAGAAGCAGTGCCGCTCCTCTTGCAGTAAGACACAAACGCGCATACCCTAGACTTGGAAACCTTCACCTGAGGCATTTCTCCTTGCCGCAAGCGCACGCGGCAGAGGCAGCGGTTGTCAAAATCAACCGGTCAAAATTCTGCCCACAAAGGTTTTCTGAGAAGTCTACCTAAGGCAAGTAATTAGTAAGCTGCTGTCTTTGTTTTCAATAAGAACAGCCTGATCTTGACAGTGACTTTTTTGATAGCCACACATGAGCTATAGTCTGAACTCCTAGTATCCCTAAAAATTCCCCTATAAACGCCTTCGAGGAGTTTAGACTATGGCTCGCATATGGTTTTGGTGAACGTGCATAGTAGTATCGGGTTCCTTTGGAATGCTCGTGGGTGTATGCATTGCGTCTCCGTTGGGGAGACTATGAATAAAAGAGACGGGTCACGTAGGGTCGTCTAGCATTTTCTTTTTTGCATTTCTTTGACAAGATCCTATGTCCTCTGCGGCAAATGTCTAGATTAGCTTATCTCCCAAAGTCTTTGTTGAGTGTTTGGGAGGTGTATGCCGTAGAGATTCAGGGCTCAGATTTGGCTCAGGATCCGCCTGTTTTTTTGGTTCAGTGTATTCAGTTTTTTTTTTGGGGGGGGTGCAGGAGATTCAACAACTTCTGCTCGAAGGTGCCTTTTGATAAGTGATTGGTGGTGATGTTTTGCTTGCATGGTCTCATGAGAAGAGTTGTACGTGAGTTTCTATACCTCAGTTTTCCACCCTGATAACTTTTTTCATGGCTGGCGTAGCTTTACCTCTTGGAAGCTTTCCCAGTTTTGTCTGATTTCACAGTTGTAGGGCTTATGGTTGAGGTTCAAGGGGCATTCGGCCAACTCAAAGATCACACTTTGGGACAGGGCCAAGGTTCAAGAGATTCCTGCGTCATGGTCATCTGGTTGTTAAATGAGATGCTGCCATGTAGAGGTAACAAGTAAACCTGCTAAGACTTGCCTTGACGACCCTCCAAGTAGAAATTTGCTGAGGAAGCTTCATTAGTTGTATCACATGTCCAAGATGAGTATCAAGATTTGCAGAACTCCATTGGGGCTCCTTGTGAAGAAAAGAAGGGGCTGAGTAATCCAAACAATTTCTGCACGTCCAATGAGAAAGGGAGAAGCCGACTTGCACCTACCCAAGGTGTCCAAGTATCCAATGATTGAGTACGTGGGTTTGGGATGTAAAGGTTTAGGGTTTAGGAAGTAGTGGTAGTTCAGGTTTTGGGCAAGCACATGATTATTGGATACGTGGGCTGTTATGACTATTCGCAAGTCGATGCATTTCCACATCCGGGCAAGGTTAGATACCTGCAACAGACGTTGACATATGACCCGTATGATGGACTCTTACTGCATGAGGGCATTGCCCAACCTAGACACTACCTGGAGGGACAGGGGGGCTTTTTAAGTAGGCGAATAACCCCTATACTCCATACGGTAAGCCTAGTTATGCCCATTCTTACCTTGTTACTAAGTCCCCCTGACTTCAAACTTAACATTAAACCCTAAACCCGAATCTCTAAACCTTTAACCCTACGCCCTAAACCCTGAACCCTAAACCCTAAACCCAGTAAACACCTCTGTCAGCAAGGTTCGGACCTTCGTCTCTCAGCTTCGCAATCCGCAAGTGAACGACGAGGAAGTTGAGGCCTACAGGTACAGGTGCGGGGGAGGGGGGCTAAAGGGGTTTAGGGTTTAGGATTCAGGGTTTTAGGGTTTTGGGTATAGGGTTTAGGGTCCAGGGTTCAGGGTTTAGGGTTTCGGGATTCAGGGTTTTAGGGTTTCGGGGTCTAGGGTTTAGGGTCATATCAACCGCACTACAAAAGAGTAAATTTGGCTCAGGTCCTAAGACCGACAAACCCTGATTTCTCAGGCCATACCCCCTCAAGCCCCACAATCCCCAAAACCCCAAAACCCCAAACCCAAAAAATCCCTAAACCCTAAACAAATGCTTGCCAATGAGCCACCGGGACCGTAGACATGAAACCCTCAAACTCTCAACCTGGACCCTTACATGCCAGTTAGTAGGATAGCGTCCCCGCGGTTTAGGCTTTAGGGTTTAGACTTTTAGGTTAAGGGTTTAGAGTTTATGATTCCACCAAAAAGGACAGAGCCCTAAGAGCCGCTCCTTGAAAAGGGTTCGTAATGAGTCTTCCCGCCTTACACCTTGGGAGTTGTGGTTTTCTATATAAGCTATAGTCTAAACTCATAGTATCTCCCTTACAGGCCCTATAACAGTCCGCTATATTGCCTGCTTAAAGGAGCTTAGAATATATACATATATATATATATATTATGAAGGTCCTGTGCAATTTTTAGTACCATCAATACTTACAGTAGGTCTTCTTGTGTAGGCTTTGGGGAGTCCGGTGTGTATGCGTGTGTGTGCGTGTGTTTGTTTTGCGTGTGCCTTTGGGTTTTGGCTAAAATTCTTGGACAGATAGAGTAGTTTGCTAAGGCTTTCACGGTGGCCCTACGTGTTTTCATATAGCATTTTTGGCATCTTGAGCCTGAGGGTTTAGTGATTGAACTGGTTTAGACGCAGTTGTGGGTTCAGAAGCGTGGTGCTAGACGTTCGGGGAAAGAAAGGGTTTGCTCCAGTTGTTTTCCGTTCTTTCTGAAGAGCGGTGAGACACTTCCAAACAAGTAAGCCATTTTCCTTGGAATCATTATTCAAAATTTGAGGGGGGAGTGTTAATAAACAGGAGGAAATGACAAGCCCCAATCCTACACAGCGAGCCTTCAGCCTCAAGTGAGCTACTGTCTAAACTCCTAGTATCCCCCTTAATAACCCCTATAGTAGTCCCCGATAAAATCCCCTATATAAACCCCCTCTAAGGAGTTTAGACTATAGCTCAAGTAGAGTTCGAAGTAAGTGGCACCCGGAGCCACAGGTCTATAGTTAATCCCTTCCCCTCATATTAAAGCCCCCTACACCCTGATATTCGATATTCCCGTTGTGTTATAGTGTTATATTATACTCTAGCGGGAATATCTAATATTACTGGGCTTCGGTTTTTTGAATCTTTGCCGAAAGGTTCAGGTTTTGAAATTCAGGCTTTAGAGTGACCCCCTTAAACCCCTAACCTAGACCCTAAACCCTAAACTCGGGCACAACCAACCCAAGGATCCTGAGTACCTAAGCGATAGAACTCGGAGCGTACTAGGAATTCGTGCTATGATTTGGGTTAGTATCCGCTATGAAGGCAACCCTAAACATTAAACCATACATGGGAAAGTCGCATTGTCCCGGCGTGGCGCAAATAAGATGAGTCTAAAGTTCTCGCGCCCATGTGCCATGCACCTGCGAACGTGTGCGCATGGACGTAAGAGGCCCCAGGCCCTTTCAGGATTTAGGGTCGAGGGTATGAAGCTTTGCTTCACTGCTAAAGCGCAATCCTAAGCCCTAGCCCAGCATCCTAAACCCTAAGTCATAAGAAGCTGCAACCTAATATAGGGGCCTAAATAATTACCAATATGATGGTTCCATATTCCGTAATATAATTATGGTCTATGGCACCTCAAATGGACCTCAAAATGATATTAGGTCCCTGTAGTACAGATCCCAGTCACTCCTGATGCTGGAGCCCAGAGATGAACTTCTTCCAGATTTTTTTCTCATGCTTAGCAGGGAAGGGGGGGCATGGGTTCTGGTGGGTTTAGGGTTTAGGGTTCTGCCGGGATGTTATAAACCCTACGCCCTAAACTCTAAACCCTAAACTCTAAATCCGTAGAGAATGAGACTGGAGACTACTAGAGGGATCCTTCCACTCAGGCCCAGCCGAGCACCAGGTAATGTAGAAGATCTTCTTGTCCTAGCTTCCTTGTAGAAGTAAAGTATAGGTTCCTCAAATGAACCTCAAAATCACATTGGTGGTTATTCACGCCGTTACGGTAGTCCAACCCTAAACCCTAAACCTAAACCCTAAACTACCCGCCTTGTCCCAATAGGTTCTGTATTGGCGACAACCTGATACTGGATGTGCCGCGTCACTTTACCGCCGAGTATGCGGCCAGTCCGATTTGTCTGGGTTTAGGGTTCAGGGGTTTAGGGTTTAAGGTTTCATGGGGGGTTGTTCTAAAGGTTCTTGTAAAGAAGGGTCCATTGGGAATACACTTCCTTAAACGGGGATACTAACCAATCTAGAACCTACTTTATGGCCATTTTGGGGAGAGGCATTTTGAACAACTACCTTGTGGATTCCCGTACTTCCCCCCCCCCGCCGTGATACTACCTCCGCCCCCTAGGACTTAAGGCTGGCTGAGGGATAGTTAGGATTGATTTAGGTTGATCAAGAGACAACCCAGAGAGTCCAAGTACCTAAATAGCAGGGTTTTGGGCCTGAAATGTCCTGGTCTCAATGTACTAATTTTGGGAATGTGAACCCCTAGGGTCGATAAGGGACACGCTTGGTCTTTGAAATGTTGTTTGGGTTAAGTTGCAGACTCTATGTTCGGGCCTAAGTCGTAGGATGCTGTCATATTTCAATCCGTGTGCCATTAGGGCTGTGTATGGGGAAATTCAACTCTGGCTGATTAGGGTTCAGATTCAGAAAATGACTCGCTGCTTAGGATCTTGCGGAGGCATTAGGATTTCGGGGTTCTGGGTCAAGTGGCTGCTTGGAAAAACATGAAAAAGTTGTTGTCTTCACAATTATAGCCATTAATTACCTTAGAGATAAAACGAGTAAAAGCCAAGTACTCCAGCTCGGAAACTGTCATGAGGAGAGTTCGGCGCATTTCAGCCTCGTCCGGAAGCTCAGCGACGATGAGGACGCGCATGGAGGTTCTACAGTCTACAGGGTGCCGGTGCTTGCACAAAAGGGGTCGCTAATGGTCGCTAATGATAATGTTTGCCAACCTCCATGTAGTGTCCAGGGTGGAAAGCAAGCACAGAATTCAGTGCCAAAGGTCAGGTGCCCATGTTTTGTCCTGAGCGCGTGCAGTACAAGGGTCACTTTCTGGTTGCAAGGACGGTTGACATCTTGGTATCGTGTTGTCTTTCCGCAGTGTCCCAGACCCCCTTACAGGATCCAAAAAATGGAAGCCTAAAAAATGACCCCCCATTACTACATTGGGGAATTTCAGGGATTGTTGGGAGGTTCCATGTTTTGGTTCCTTTTAGGGGGTCTGGGGTTGGGTTGCGCAGTAGACGCCGCCCTCACCCCAGCCGTAGTCTGTGTGATGGTTTCACAGTCTTTGCATAGGGAAGCGGGGGTTCTTACCTTGTTGACAGGAGGACCAGAATGGCGACCAAAGCTCACAGAAGAAGCCTGGTTGCACCCTAAACCCTAAACCACTAAAATCATCCCTACATCAACCCCAAATGATGAGGCCTTTTGATCGCATCATAACGCCTCTCTTGGATTCCTAGGGCTCCAAGACGTTTCCAAGTATGAAGTGTATTGGTGCTTAATAGTGCTTAAGGGGGGGTGGGTGAGTGGTCCCATATGAGCCCCATATGCCCTCATTAAATTCGCTCCTAAGTCCTTTCATAGCATTTCTATTCATCCTTCCACTCCCCGCGAAGCATTCAGAGATTAGAAGAAAATTAAAGGGGTCCTGATTTGAAGAGTATGTTGGGATCATTCAGCTTCACTTCTGAAAGCGGTAAGATGTGTACGTTTGTTATGCCTGTGCTACGAAAGGATGCGAAAGGTTCTTACAGCCCTACGTACCTATCGGAGGCCTAGAAGCTGCATTCGCCAAACTCTGCCGTTTACAGAGATGTTCATGCTCCTCAACTTGCTGCTTGGAGGGTCACGGGGGCTTAGTAATGAAGTAGGTTAAGAATGGAGATAACTAGGATTACTGTATGATTTATGAGGGTTGTTGACCTACTTACTAAGGCGCCGTGACCCTTCTATCAGATTCAGGGTGCACGTGTTTGCCCATGTTCGGCATGGAACATGGTAATCAATCTCACATCGACCAGTTGAAGAGCATTGAATTCTTCAGAACACCTAACCACGCAGCAGATATGAACTTCAGGGGCTTTGGTCTTTCGCCCAAGGAAAAGAGACATTATCATCAGCGGCCTTCTTCTTGCTGCTCTGCCTGCAGAATTCTGAACGGCAGAATCTAGGATTCTGAAGCTCAATGAAAATCTTTGCGGGGTTGAGGATTTGTTTAGGGTTTAGGCACAAACTGGATAACAATCTTTGCTGGGGTGACTTAGGGAAACTATTTTGAGGAAAGGGTAGAAGTGGTCTTTTTCTTTTACTTGTCAAGGAGGGGTATAGGTACAATAGTATTGGGTGTCCGGTTTGCCCTTGGCGGCTTTCATTCGAAGTTTAGGGTGTAGGGTTTCAGGGCTTGTGGCAGCTTGAGAGCATAGGGGGCCTAAGTAGTCATGAACATTATCATTATCCAGGTTCCTTGTATAGCTTTGATACAGCATACCACAGATGGACCTCCAGATGATTTATGGCCCCTGTGTTGGGGTGGATGGCAAGGTTCGTTGAACGTGAAAGGCGACCAAGGCCCAGTGGATCCTAAACCCTAAACCCCAAACCCTGCATTCAAAACGCCAAACTTTGCAAGTACGGTTTCATGCTGAAGGACGGCCAAGCAGGGCTTTTTGCAGTACACCATGAGCTAGTGTCAGAGCAATGAGTACCTAAGAGCAGCCATGACAGATGTACGGGGTTTTTTCTTCAGGACATGCTCTACGATACTTTAGGAGAAGAACAAATTTAATCCTGCCCTGTACCAGAAAGATAGGCTCATTCGCGAATGACAAAGGTCCTAAATGCCACAGGTTACAGCGTACGGCACAATCTAAAGAATCTGAAGCCCTAAGGGTCCAAATGCTTAAATGATGGTGTTGAGGTCCCGAATACTGCAATGTGAGTGGCTTTGTTTCCTTAAGCCTTTAAGCCCCAACATTTGCGTGCGTCCTGCCTTGAGGAACCCTCAACCAAGTTTGAGGTTGGCATGCATCTTTCCGTTAACATTCATGTAGAGCAGATCGGACTTCTTCTTTGCTCCTTCTCGATTTATTTGTGGGTGATCCTCAAAAGACGGGTTACCGACAGGCCGTAGGAATGTGTAGGGATTGTCGGAGCTCCCGGCGGAGCATTACATGGGGCTCGCTTGGGGAAACTCCGATGTGTTTCTTCATGAAGGGCAGTGTGCGAAGTTTCTCCGGCTTGCAGAACTTTTCAGGAGTAGAAGCTGATTCAAAGAACCCTAGTATGTGATTGTCCAGGTTCAGTATCACTCAAGTAACGAAGTAAAGAAGATTCAATATTGAATGGTGTGCTTAATACTGATATTTTCCCTGACCTGGTCGTCCGGTAATTACTTGGGACTGGCGAACGTTTTAGCTCGCGTCACCTGCAAGGGGCAAAAGAAATTTCAGTCCCAAGACCAGAAACCAGAAGCCCCAAGCCCTTGGGCGCACATTGGGACGCTAGCCGGCTTTTTTGAAGATCACGGAGGCGGCCCAATCCAGAATACTGTAGAGATCATGTAACTCCTATGGATAGTTCCCAAGTTCTTGTTGCCCTCATCTTTCAAGCGCTTAAGCTGCAGCCAGTTTTGCCAAAAATGAATGAAGCTGAAACGACCTCATGCAAACCCGTGATGCTTTTAACAACCCACATCCAACCAATTATTTTTGGTGATGCTTTTGTGGACAGGACTCCCAAAAACCTGCTGCAGAACGAATGAAGCCCTGCAACCAGGCTGGCTACTCAAGCGCAGTGCAAGGGCCTGCGCAGGTGCCACCATTGCATGCTTAAGCCGCACGAGGGCTTGGGGTGTCTCCATTTGCGGTATGGATTTGTGCTTGCGATTTTCCTCCAACCTGAATACTAACAAGGGAAACTTCGGACTCAATATCAACATGCGGATGCGCGGGCGAAGGCGCTGACATTCTGAGTCTAAATGCTACGGAGCAAGGAGGACATCTTGCAACGCTTAGCATCTCCAAAGTACTGTTAAAACCAGCAACAGACTACATAGGGTGGTGCAAGAATTCCTCCATCCACAATAGGGCATGAAACTCATTGAATCTGCGACAAGCAGCAGTACGAACGTTGAAATTGCAGTTGAAACTTCATGGCTGCAACCTCCGGCAAAATTTCTGACCGAAATCCCAACCTTACACGTTAGCTGGGACGTTGGCTGCTGCCACATAGGCGCTTGGAGGTGTTGTGGGGTGCAGGGCTTGTGCTGGAAGGTTGCTTCCAAGGCAACAGGCGTGGGCGAAGGCCTTTCAAAAAATGAGTGCCACTTGAGCTATAGTTGAAGCGTCGTACACAAAAGGGTTCCGCGTCCACAGGAGAAAGTACAAGGTTTCTAGCTTAGAGTATAAACGTAAAGAGATTTAATACAAAGAGATTCGCCCAGCGCTCACGTGACAAGTCTCTCACACGCGGATGCCAAAGTCCGCAGTGCAGAGGTAGTTAACTCCTTCCCTCACACAGTTCAACCAGCAAACCAGAATTCACAGGATCTACGTACTAAGTGGGCCGCCACCTCACCAACAGCAGGAATCCACAGCCATACCTTTGAACCCTGCTTTTCCAAACATGCCAAAGGTCATCCTTGCTTTTGCCAGGGCGTTAGGCTGGGTCTTTGCTCCATGCTTCTCCAGAAAAGGTATGACGCCCTGCCCACCCGAACACGAGACATTCGGTGATACATGGGCATTCAGCACTCCCACATCCATAAAAGTCCGTATATGTAACAGAAGTGGATGACAAGGGGAACTAGATCATATACACATACAAAGGGCAAGACCTCGATTTGCCTGATACCTCTAGCTCCACAACCCAAATCTTGAGACTCTTGCATTTTCAGGAGCCTTCCCAGAGCACGGCATCTGTTCTGCACAAAGCACCGCCGATGGGCAAGGTTGCTGCACAGGCTGGCAATCGCGGCTTGACGTTCAGGTGTTACGGGTGGAAGTTTTGAGTAGTTTTGCACATCTCCTCTTATCGAGGAGCGCCCTTTCAAGGTAACTTTGGGTGTGAATGGTGTTGTCGACAGCATCCTCATCGTTATCATCAGCACTTGCAGCAGTGGATGCTGCTGCTGTGAAGCCAGCAGGGGCTGGGTGGTGGTTGGCAGACGGTGACGAATGTGTGTGGCGGTGTCGGCCGTGCTGGTGCAGATGCCGGTGATAGCTAGTGCTGGTGTTTTGCAGCCCAGGCGGGCATTGATGGCCTCTCAAGGGTTGGCCGTGTTCACCATAGGTCGTTGTGTTGAGATGAGGCTCAAATTGCAGCCTGAATCTTTAGTAGGATTCACGAAGCTGAGATGAAAGTTGTTGGATGCCGGATGGGTCAGGAAGATTACGTTTTGGAGGGGCTCCCACTCGCCAACAACATCAAATCCTGCCGGCTTAAGTACAGAGATCTGAGATTAGCAATGTAGAGAACGGTAGAAACCCTTGTTGAGCAATTGCTCTTGTTCTGAAGCCTCACGTTTGCACGGCCTAGCTCAACAACGCTTACCTTACCACCTAATGATTTACTCGCCAGCTGCGAATGCTGAGGATAGAGCAGTATCTCCGACCTACCTCATACCCCCATATACCCGCTATATCCCATATATCTGCTCTGCATCCCCCTATACAAGCCCCATGACAATTTGAGACCCCAGTCTCGTCTCCCAGCCCATGCAAGAACTCGCAAAGGTGCTTCCCGCTACCCTGAGGGTGAAGCCTCGAGACCTAGGGTTTGTAGGGTTTAGGGTATAGGGTTCAGGGTTAAGGGTTTGTGGATTCCGCGGGCTGCACTTTGAGAATTATTTGGGCTTCTGCAGTTTGAGAAAATGCTCCAAAGGGATATCTCCAAAATTACGGGTCACCCTTGATGCCCACATAACATAAGGATTCAATCCTTATCATGGGTGCCCCAAAGAAGAAGCGGCCCTTCGACTCCTTGATTTTGAGCCCTCCCAAGCATGTCAGCCCTGCAAAGGCTGGTTCAGCGGCCACCTGGCTCCTGGGCGTGGTATTTATTTCTGGTTATCTACCTATATTCTATAATATGTATGGTGCAGTGGTACACTGTGTGTGTATGTATATATAGGCGTTGGGCTTAAAGTTAAGGATTTAGGGTTACGTGGAACATTTGCTCCCTCTACAGCATGGACAAGGAAGGAAAAGCGAGGACCCAAAAAGACTACATTAACGCTTTCACCTCTGGGTCGTTGGACGAAGCTAAGGCTATTACTCTTGCTCTTGCTGTTTTTTGTAAAGTTTTCCAGCTATTACTATCACGAGTGCTGTCACCACTACTGACACGGTTCATTGCAATCACTTTTCTTAGTTTCCACAAGCCTGCTTGCATAAAATCGAGGCTGATGGAAGGAGAAATTTCAGCTCCTTGGCTTGTTGGGGTTTTGGTTTTCGGTTCTGGTAAAATGTAATAAATGTCCAGGGTGTATGGTTTATGGTTTAGGGTTTAGTGGAGTGTCTTGCCGTGCTTGAGACAAGTATTGCAGCTATGGATGTTCAGATTGCTAGGGTGCTCGGAGAATGAGGCAGCTGATGACAACAAGTTTGTTAAACTCTGCTCCACAGAGACTTCAAAAATCAGCTCGACGATTCGTAGCTTCGAAGTTAGGAATGAATAGACAGAGTGGCCCTTCTTTGAAGAACAGTGGCCATGATGGCATAATCCAAGCAGGTTTGGCTCCCTCTCATGAACCTGGCCTTGTGGCTTTCAAGACTCTCTACACCTTTCAAGTGCTCTGTGGATAGCGGGTGGGCTCAGGGGTTCCGGGGGTTGGGTGTTCTCAGAGTTTCGGGTTTAGGATCTGACAGGAAGTAGGAATCAGGAGTGGGATTAGGGATGTGTGATTTAGGGTTCAGAGGTTCAGCGACCACCCGTGGTTAGCCCTTAATTAAAAACTCGCAACCGTAACCGTTAGCCGTTATCGAGAGACTCTCTCACAAGCCAGCAGGCGCTGAAAAGGGAAATAGAGGACCTGAACCAGCAGCTGTTGGAGGCAAACACCTTGGGGTTGGGGTTTAATGGGATTATACTGGGATAATGGAAAAGAAAATGGAAGCTACTGTGTTACAATCGGGATATATTGGGGTTATATGGGTATGCTGTGTTTTTTGAGGATGGGCTTGGGGCTGGGGTTTGGGGTTCCATGAAGACACGCACGCACGGTTCTGGTGGTTTTCGAGCAGAGTTTGGACAAGGCTCTCTACCGCCTTCAATGCAGGGTACATACTTGTGATTCATTAACTGCACTTGTGCTTATATCTGAAAACCAAATCACAAGCCTCCTTGTCATCGGGTTACAACCGCAGTTATGAACCCCAAACCCTAAACCCACAAGGCCAGCAAAAGCTAGGAACATACCTGAAAGGATGTAAAGTTAGATTTGCTGATACGGGCTGCCAACACGATGGACACGCCAATATTCCCCAGGAACCCTGTATACTTGCATCATCTTGCATCCAAAAGCATAATCAAAACCTTAGCTCCCCGCTGACCCTGTTGAATAATACCCTCAAGCTCGGCATGTTGAACCTTCCCCACATCTACAACGGCTCTTCATTGGGAATATTTGCTATTTCATTACTGGGTTCTTGTTATCAGGGAAGAGGAGGTGATTTCCAAGTCAACAGGTGTTGTGCTATCTTTGTCCTAGATCAAGAGTACGTACACCAGCTACAGAAGCAACAAATCGCCTGTACGTGCTGTATGTTCAGAGTCATGGGCCCCGCGGGTTCCAGATTTGAGGGCAGTTCATGTAAATCCCAGGCTGATGATTACGCAATGGATGGGGCCGCTGATTAGTGGTTTCATTGGTACTGTTCCTGAAGTCAGATGGTTGACGATGGTCATTTTACATAACTTCGGCACCTGAAACCCTGAGGCTATGGTAGCTTGGGGTAGGAACCAATGCCAGAGACCTCAGGGTTCGTCATACCCGACCGGGCAAGAGATGCTTTTTGATAGGAAAGAAGAGTGTAAACATGGTAGTGGTACGATGGAATTGTACACTTCCAAAAGATGATTCGGGTAGTTCATTGTCTTTTCTTGCAATCCGTGCAGGTGTAGCGCAGTTAGTTATGTTTGTGACAGCTTCCTAGTTTTCTGGGGGGACCATGACATACAAAGTCAAGAACAGGATTATTGAGGGGTAGGTCTGAACACACTTGTTTTAATTCGGTTGCCCTAAGCACGATATCATCCCTGTAAAGCCATATATGCACTTGCATAGGCCCCTTACCCCAGAAGTGTGGTTCCCGAATTTGAGTTCCTTACTGGACCCACCACTAGCCCCAGCCAGACCACTTGGCAGACGAGAGAAAGTCTTGGAACCTTGAACACCTCATCTTTCAGCAGCCATTCTTGACCGTATGGGAATTGGGGGTTATGGACAACATGCACCCCAGTTCGGATTACAAGAATGAGTACTAGTATTTGTCTGATGTTACAAGCAGCCCCAACCACGCCACAGAGGGGAGCAAAGGGAAGGAACGGAAGTTTCCATGGTGCGTCAGAATCTCCATGTTAGCACGGAGCTAAAGATCGAAACAGAGATTGCGCTTGACACGGATTTGTAAGCATATGTATACAAACTTCAAATTCTTTCCCCCACGAAAAGCAAGTTGAACAAAAAGCAACACCGCATCATGGGAGACCCTCACAGTTATGTAACATCGAATGAAAAGCGCTTGGTTGATCTGCGGTTGTAGCACCTCATGTAAGCCCTACAAGAATCCCAAAAAGGAAACCCTAAACCCAGCCCTGAACCGCTACAAGTAGGGCTTTCGAATGTGGTTGTGGTATACGAGGCGGCAGCACCTTGCCCTCCGGTGCGGTTGGGGTTAGGTGGATTAGGGCTTAAACCCGGGTTTAGGGTTTAGCGTTGCGGTTTAGGTTAGGTGGATCCCCCTCCCTGCAATGGCGGCCTCAGCCAACCCGAGCGCTCTAAGGTGGTTTAAGCAAATACTCATCCCAAAATGGCCGTGCTTCTGGATTTGGACGTGTTTTTGTGTTTCTTTTTATACTACACTTGGCCAGTATGTACCCAGATTCGTTGTCAAGGGGGCCAGCAGAAGCCAGAACCCCAAGGTCAGCCTCCACAACCTAGCTTACTTGGGGGTTATAAGGGAATACAGCCTACATGAGAACTACCAGTACTAGTGGTGGTAGTAGTAGTAGTAGTAGTAGCAGAAGTAGTAATAGGGTCAGGAGTAGTCACAGGTAAGGCTTCTACTGTTTGATTATAATTTGGCGCTTGGCTCCTGAGACCCTTCAAGGCCCAATTTAACGCCCCCCCAGAAATCCCCTTCGAGCCCTCAATGCGGCAGGGAGAGAATGGCTGGGCAGCGATGCAGCGGCTGCCCCTTAACGGCGTTCAGGACTTAGGGTTTAGGGATGTAAGGTTTCAGGGGTGTGGGCTTTTGTTTTTTGGGGTCTACGGTCTAGAATTTGATTGTTAAGAGCAGTAGCGTTTTGTTTAAGAACTACATGCGTCTACCAAGAAAAGAGCCAACTCATAAGGTAAATGTTCTTCCTGAAAAGCGGTCTCTGCAGGGTTTAGGGGTTCAGCGTATATCTATACGGAAATTTGCGTCAGTTTCTGTTCATGTATTGCTTGAAAATGACACCGTGATTTCTACACCCTTGAAGTTACATGACAGAAAGCTTCCTTGGCCACCGAAATCCCCCAAAAAAACAGTTCGGAGGGCCGTGCTCAAAGCCGGTTTGTATGGGCCACGCGTGAGCTGAGGTTCACCAAGACTTGCGGTGTACAGACCGATGACACGCGGCCGATAGAGGTTCTGCGGGTGTCAGGGTTTTTGGGGCTTGTAGTGGAGTTGCTGCAATCACTATTTCCGGCCTAATCTTAGCATGTCAAAGAAGCAACCGAAACAGTTCCTTACATGTAGAGTGACATATGAGCTCATATACATATATATATATATATCTCTCTCTCTCTCTCTCTCTGGTATTATGGGGTCATGTAAAGTTTGGGGGTTGGGGGCTAAGATGCCGCCGGAAAGCCCGTACCACTTGCATACCCGACACTCATACCCTCACGTTACGGCTGATCTACGGTTAGAAGTAGGGGCCTCTATCATCGCCCTTTCTTAGGACTATGCAGTCCAGTGCTGAGGACTTAGGTTCTTGTGGCTGGGGAAATGGTTCAGAGGATTGATCGGGGAGAGTACATAGTCATCGTTCTAGGCGTTGCTCTAGGATTATTCAACTGGGCCTGTCTGAATCTCCGAGACAGGCTCGCATTGCAGATGCTCAGCGCGAGGAACCTCGGCTTAGGGATTAGTGGATCGGGTGACGGTTTCGGGTTGAAGGCGTTTCGCATAGGAATTCTGATCCTACCTCACAAGCTTCTGCTAAAGTTGGGCTCACTTTTGCATGGGCATACTCTTTTACTTTACCTCTACTCTAACACAGAATCTGCATGTTGTATATCGGTGCCCTCTTTGGTGGCAAGGTCTTGTGGCCAAAAGCAATCTTGGTGTCTGAAGCTTCAAGACGAAATTTTCAAAGTTCTCACATGGAGGAGCCAAAAGATCCTCACCACCTCTCGTCAGGTGTAAAAGGCAAAGCCATTCGGATTCTTACTATCCCCTTCCCAACACGTTTGAGGGTACAATCATGAAGGGTCCACTGAAAATGGCATGGGAAGACATGCATCAAATGGGGTCCGACATTGACATGCGTACTGGCTACTAGTATTCAACAAGACGCCACCAAAACCTTGAAAACCAAACTTCTGAATAATTGCATTCACCCTCTAATTTGACGCTTACTTCCCTAGTGCAAAGCCCCGTGAGGTATTGGAGGGTTGCTGGTCTAGGGCACCCCTTAAATCTTTCACAAAGAAGTCCGGCACACTGACGCTAAAGCCTCAACCCAGAAATCCTGCCTGGTGGTTTCTGTCTAGTTTTGCAGCTCTCCGCCCTCAGCTTCAACAGAACTATCCGTTTCATATCCCAGGCCGCCCGCCGCGCACTGAAGGAGGGCCGCGTTGATTAGCCCCAAAATGCAATCATTACACCATATTCTGGCTCTAAGGACCATCCAAAAATTATCCCCAAATTTGAGGGAGAAACGCCCATGTCTGTCGGCTGTAGTGCTACTCGCAGGCCGCATGCAAGAGCGTTGCAACATGGGGGGCGTCGGCGTGTGTTACCAAGCATTCAATAAATTCAGGACTTACCCAGAAAGCCAGTAGCCCACAATTATGGTCTACTTCACCCTTGTCCTACTACCCCGGCCGTTCTGTGTGGGGATTAGTGGGGGATTCTCGAAATCATGGCTTAACTTGGTGGGTCCACAACCACACCCAAGTATTGTCCTCAATATGTAAACTGTCTCTGAAAGAAAGTAACCCCTTAATCAACACCTTTACGAGAACCAGAGTGCCCTGGGCTATGCGTGCTAGCAAACCAAGTTTTGCAAGTTCTTTTGGGCTAACCGACGTTTGATGGGAACTGTCGTACTGGCGAATCATGAAGGGGTCCAGCACAGCACTGCTCAACTTGTAAAGGCTCATTGATGCGTTGGCAGCAGCAAGCAGCTTCGGTAATAGTCCACGTAGCAATTCTGAAGGAGGGCCGCATGATCCCCTTTCGCTGCCACGTTGATTGTCTGTCCGCAGCGTTTTTGTGTGGGTCCGCTTCCCCAGCGTGAGCGCAGCATCCGCGCTCATGGGCAGAGTCCTCAACATATCGGTATGCTAAGTGTGTATTGGAGATCTGCAGTCATTTTCGCTTCACGTTTCGACAGGGTTTGTTCGATGTTTTGCACATGGAGTTGTCACAGCAGCCTCGCATGAGCTTGAATGCTTTAGCCTCTACAACAGTGAGATCCGCGGTCTTCCAGAAACCCGTTTGCCTCCAGCTCGCCTCCAGCCTCTAGTGTTGACGCAGATGCATTCATATGCATAGGTTTGAACTGGTTGTGACTAGCGCAAATCCTGGTGGGCGTGCTTGTATTCTTCTGAGGCAGTGAAACGGAGGAAGCTCGCCGGAGGTATCGGAATACGCAGCTTGGCTGAATAGGTGTGATTGCTGCTAGTTACTATTGCTTACGCCGTTTGCCGCACGCAGGAAGTCCCCGAGTATACAAAGCACTTTCTTTGGCTGTTCTTCCGGGTTTTGGGCCATCATGTTGTCTACTTCTGGGGCCCGATTAAACACAAATGATGATCTTTCATGAGCGCAGTTGACCACATCGCGTCGCTTCGAGAGTTGCTTCAGTATGCGGAAGACCTTGATGATATTTCTCAACAGGGGCCCTTTTCCTCAGGAATATATGGCCCGTGGTTTTTTAGCCTCAGGTAAGGCGGACAAAAGTCTTGGTCAGTGGTTTCAACTAAAGGTCTCCCCAGCTGGACACCCAATATGTACACTCAGCAACATTCCGAGGAACCTATACACTTACCAAAAACTGTGATCCATACCCTGCTGCATATTCCACATGTCGCAACGTGGTTGCTGCCGCGCCCTGCATCACTGCAAGCTCTAAGCCCTAGAGCCTTAAACTCTAAATCAAAATGTTCCCTCCAAGTCGAGCCCCGAAATTCCCATCAGACTACTTGGGAAATTGGCAAATTTACGGTCTGTTTTCAACACTTCGGCCGGGATGATATTGCGGACCCCCCACAAAGGGGCCATCTTTTTGACTGCCTATTATGCATCAGTTTAAACAGATCCCAACACTGCACCCTAAACCCTAAACCCTATGCTCAGGCTATTCGACCGAGAGGCTGGGATCTGAGAACTTGTTGTCGAAGGTTTGAAATTTGGGTCCCATTGATCATACGCTTTCCCTTATGGGTTTAGGGTTTAGGGTTCAGGGCTTAGAATTTAGGGCTAGGGTTGGGCTGAATTTTGGATTTAGAATTTAGGATTTGATTTTTAGGAATTAGGGTTAGGGTTGGGGCCACTCAGGGATTACATAGGGGTTGTATAGGCCCATATGGCGTTGTGTAGTGTGCAGGAATATTACCCAATAATAATGAAGAAGAAGAAGGATGAAATGGAAACAACGGGCGAAATCATTTACAATGATACATAGAATTTCCATTTATAGCGTTGTTTCTATATGGTTAATGAACTAAAGCCTGGTGAACTAATCCAAACAGCTAGTGACACAGAAAAAGAAGGAGTCATGATGCCCAAAAAATGTAAGGGTTGCTTCTTTAATTTAGAGTTGATAAAATCAACATATCTATACGTGTAGAATTCCGGAAAACATTCAACAACTATCTCATTTACATACTGACAGATGAGAAAGCAAACGCCCAACGCAAAGGCCGTCCCTTATTGCAGGCTAAGCTATGTAGGGGCTTACGGAATTCAGGTTAAATTGTCAGAAAGCGGATGTCTGGTAAGTAGCATGGTTTGCTTGCAGATGCTCAGTTGATAGCAGACGGATTCAGCAGCGTTCCCTACGCGTAGTCAAGCAATTGTTTCAAGGCATGTCAATAGGAGCTCCATAGGACCAAGGGCAAGAACCCAAACCCCAAACCCTAAGGTATTGGGTAGCCAGTTCAGCTTTAGGCAGACAGCGGGGTGTAACCCTTGTTGGGTGTCCCCAAAGCGAACTATAAACATTTTGGGGTTCAGGGTTTAGAGCTGCCCCCATGATCTTGCTTTCCAGCGCCGCCAGGGCTACAGCATGCACTCGGACAGGAATGTGTTTGGGGCAGGAGGGTTAAGGGTTCAATGCTCGGGGTTCTGGGTTTAGGATAGGGTGGGGTCCCCTTCCAGGCGATGGGCGCGTTGCCGTCACCAAGCAATCCTTTGATGATCATGCCTGGCACACTTTCCTAAACTAGAGGCACTTACAGCATCTTACAGCCTAAACCCCTAGTCACCAGCCAACATGCAGCCTTCCAGAAAACAGTCCAGCATGTAGGACATGATGCTCGAGCGTTCCAAAGTTATCCTTGGAAAAATCCTTATGCAATCTCAGTCACCCACTGAACCTAACATATCCCTACGAGATCCCGAAGAGCCACCCTAAACCCTGAACCCTAAGCCTTTAACCCGGCCTAGACTCCAAACCCTTAACCCTAACTGAAACCCTAGATCTTGAACCTTAAACCTCAAACTCCAGACACTAAACCCTCAACCCTAAACCTCAAAACCTAGACCCTAAACCGCGAGAAGCTTGACATCGTGTCTGATTTCTCATCCTTGTCATGCCAGGCAAAGGCAGCTGCCAGCCTTCTCGAACAGGCCGGAAGTCCTGTAGGTCCACAGAGTTTTAGGTTTAGGGTTTGGTCTGAGGTTTAGGGTTTAGGGTGTAACAGTTTGGGGTTGGTTAATATAAGGGTTGAGGTATAGCAGTTTTGGATTTAGATTTGGGCTCTGGGTTTAGGGTTTGGGGGTGCTGGATCAATGCCACCTAGAAAGCCCCATAGTATTGTAGTTTCCATGTTACATGGTATATGAGGTGGTGCAAGATTGCTACCGTCCACAGTAGGCCCCAGGTTTACTATGCTTCTATAGCTCCGTGGGGTTTATAGGTACATGAGGCATCACCTTAAACCCTAAACCCTAAACCCTAAACCCTAAACCCTAAACCCTAAACCGCGTGTGAACGTCCCGCCCTTTGATGGTGATTCGTAGATTCTGTATCCGGCTATATGCTCCATCAAGCTCTCCTAGGATCCTTCAGGCTCTCCACTCGTTCTGAGAAATTCCTAAGTAACATTAAGAATAGCAATAATAATAGTAATCATAATATCCCTATATATGCCCCATAATCCCTGTAGTTTCCATTTTCTTTTCCATTATCCCGTTATAACCTTAATATGCTATAGTAGATTCGGGACTTCATGCTGAGGGTTTCATGCTTCCAGAGGGAGAGTACCGTTGCAGTGTCTGAAGGATTCGTTGGGCTTTGCGACTGTTTTTTATTTTTGGTTTCGGGTTATTCAAGGAGCACCTCTAGCACACTCTAGCATGAGAAAACTCTGTAAAGACTTAAGACTGACTTGTGAGGCCATGCTTTCTGCTAGCTGGAGCATGGGTCTTTAGAGCATGTTCCCTGTACAGGGTGCCCAACGTAAGGGATCCGGGACGTTCGCCTTTTAAGACCCCCCCACACTAAAACGGAGCCCGAAAACGGTGCCTACACAGGCTACAGCCGCAGAAAAAGGGTCCACACCACACAGGGATGATGGCCACGATTGAGATGAAAACATGTCTGGCAGGTTCGACAATACGTCGGACGCAGTGGCAAGTGTCAGGTCACAGATTTCGAGGACGGGCATGAGGGAATATAGGAGTAATACATGGATAACATAGGGGTTCAGGGTTTGGGACTGGCTTAGGGAATATGTTAGGAGGGGTTATTTACTCAAAGAATGACTTAGGGCTTCCTCTAAAATCCTTCTGAACTCCATGGAAACGGAATAACTTGAGATTCAGGATGCTCATGTCCATCAATAGCTGCTTTAACATAGATACATTCTTTCATAAAGGCTAGACAAAAACAATATACACCTAGATGAGAACACGAAGTCCCCAATTCCTTTGGATTCCTTATCCTAGCCCCGAATGACCCCAACCCCGGCCCTAATTCACCATCAGGTGGCCCTTTTTGAAAGTAGTCTTCCCCGTTGAAAAGTAACCTTCAGGAATTTCAGGCCCCTGAACATATAACTTGATATTCGGGCTGGTTTTAAGATTAGGGGGAAGGGATCTACAGAAGAGGGGGTCTCAACAAAGCCAAATCCAAAGAGAATCTTGACCCCAGTTGGAGCAAGCCCATATCAGCTTGAAGAATCATGCTCAGATGATAATGGCTAAAGGGCTCTGCACCTTCAAGTAGCCTTCAAGGATATCCTACAAGTGGGTACAAAGGAAAAGCGCAGGCTGAATCATCCGGCAGTGATGTGGACTTCCCACAACAATCAAAGCCCTAACCCCTAAACCTTAATCGCATTTAGGGTTGAGGTATTAGGGCAGATACGGGATGTAAGGAAGAGAGAAGGGTATGACGTTCGCATTGGACCTGTACCTAATTGTTTGCATATGGGTATTTGTCTAAACTCATCAAAAGACGGGTTCCATCAACCCTAAACCCCATCTAGGGAACACCAATTTAGGCCGAGCCCCACATGCAGGCATGTGCCAGGTGCGTTCCCGTTTTCTCACTCGCACACTCAAGCCGTTGATTGTCGGCCTGTTTTATTTTGTTACGGGAAAAAATTCAATAAGCAACGATGAATCACAATGAGGACGAGCGCAAGACATACTTCCAGTAACTACTAGAGGAAAAGGAGAAGACGTACTTCCAGTGGCGAACAACATTATAATAACTATTGTCAATATTAGCACTGTTATTACTGTTGTTACTATTACTAGTATTATTGTTACTACTATTAGAATTATTCTGCACCTAGAATCTAAGTAAAGAAGGACCGATCTCCTCTGCTGCTTTGAAATCCGACGACAGGACCTTTGCACCATCCACCATGCCATCAGCAACCTGTTTGAGAGAGTCAAGAGGCGGTGCCAACCGAGTTAATACATGGGATTGTCTCAAAACATTGCATCTAAGGTCTTGAATCAGGGTTTAGGTTAAATAGCCCCTATATGTTCCACATAGAGGGCCCCTGTAATCTTCAGATATTCCCCTAGGGTGATATTCCCTAGGGTCCTAAGGGCCACACCTGTTTTGAGAAGGTTCACGTCAGCGGGGTTTAGTTCTGACAGTTTCGAGCTGCTCAAAAAGGTGGGGCCCTTGAAATAGCAGATGTGTGGGAGGATTATCGGAGTTCTGTTGTGTCTGGATTCCATACAGGGTAGGTTCTGTTGAAACTCCCATATGGCTGATCCTGGCGGAAGCTATTGGCTCCAGCTGAAGTAAGCGGAGTATCAATTGCAAACTGGACCATAGTAGTAGGTCTACTTGGAGGATTAGGGTTATCGTAACCCAAATATAACCGGTACTTATGACTCAATTATAACCATAACAGGTGGCTTAGCAGGCTCTTGTTTGGGTTAGAAGTGCAGTTTTGACTGGGTAATACTTACCTGAACCTCTAAGTAAGGATTTAGGTTTTAGCGTTAGGGACGGCATTTACCCTGCCCAGTGAAAATCCCTAAACCCTAAACCCTAAACTCTAAACCCTAAACCCTAAACTCTAAACCCTAAACCCTAAAACCCGAAACCCTAAACCCCCTTGAAAAGAGGGCTCCATTGGATCCCCTGTTAGTTTGGCGGGTAGGGGGGGGAGGGGGGGGGGTTACCCTACACCATCCTCTTCATCCTTCTAAACTGCTATAGGAACGAACCCAGGAGCGGTTTAGGGTTTAGGGTTTCTAAAGAACCCTAACAATCTAAGCCCAATACTACCTCAACCCTATCGGTGCTTAAGGGGGAGTGGGGGAGTGAATATAGGTACCACTATAGGGGTACATACGAGCTATAGTCTAGATTCCTAGTACCCTCTTAATAAGCCCTAGAATACTCCCATATAGAATCCCCTATATAGCCCATTCTAAGGAGTTTAGACTCTATATAGCTCGTATGGGGGCTGTATAAGGAGTATTTGAGGCTTCTGGCGGTCTAGGTATTAGGGGGTGGGGGTATGTGACCCTAAACCCAAAGCCTTCAGGTTAGAGGGAAGTGAAGTTGTATCAGCGCCCAAGCCACTTCAGTTTGGTCATCTGCTGTGGTTCCTAGCACTGGTTGGACATGACCGGAAAGCCTTAAAACCTAGGGTTCAGGGTTTAGGGTGTGATAAGGGGTTAGCTTTAGGGTTTAGGGTTTGGGGTTTAAGGCGATCTTCTGCTGTCCCCTGAAGTCCCATACTGTGCGCAGGCGACTAATCGTGAAATTCGCTCCCCTATATTGGGTTGCGTTTAGGAATTTAACTTAAGTTACCATAATGGATATGTATAGTAATTGATATGGCTTATATAGTAGCGTTAATTAAGTTCCTCAACCGCAACCCAGTATAAGAATGAGCCAACCCGACCACAAGAATATTGGTGGGAGTAGGGGGGGTGATGATTAGCGGAAGGGGATTAAGTGGTGTTGCATTTGGACTCCATGCTAAGCGATTAACCATAAACCCTAAACCCTAACCCTAAACCCTGAACCCTAAACCCTAAACCCTGAACCCTAAGCCCTAAACCTTCGTGCATCTGGGATACATAGCAGGAGCCCTGCTGCTGTGGGACGCTGCATGGATATGGATTAGGGTGTATGGTTTAGGGTTTAGGGTGTACGGTTTAGGGCCTAGGGTTCAGGGTTCAGGGTTTTTAGAATGGTCCATATGCGAGTTTCCATAAACAGGGGCATCCCTTCTGTTCCCCTATACCCTTACACCCCGAACCCTAAAGAACTCTTCATCCTGAATTCTAAACCTCAAGCCCAAGGCCTCAAATCCTAAATCCTCTAGCCCCATCGTTCCCCATACATCCCTAAACACCCTAGATCCCTAAATAACCCTTTGATATCTTTGTAAGATAGCTTTGAAGGGACCCTAACAGAGCCCTAGACCCTAAACCCTGAACCCTAAACCCTAAACCCGTGACGCTGAGAAACTGTGAGGGACGCGTAGTGAACGACATTTTGTCTGTAGTACCCTACCTGGTGGTAAGAACCCCGTGCTAATCTGGCAGGCATTAAAAGTCCGAGGGGTTGTAAAAGAAAGAGCCCTAAATCCTGAACCCTAAACCCTAAACCCTAAACCCTGAACCCTAAACCCTAAACCTTTGCCAGGTTTAGCAGCCTCGAGTCGATGCCTAGAGTGTACCGCAACGCCGTGAAGGCCGGCACGGGAGGTTGATGGGGGTTTTGAGGGTTTATAGTCCCCCTGAAGTAGATGGAATATGGGGTATAGGGTTTAGGGTTTAGGATTTCGGGTTTAGGATTTAGGGTTTAGGGTTTAGGGTTAGGATTTAAGGCTTAGGGTATAGTATAGTCCCCCTTAAGTAGATATAATATGGGGTATATATTTGAGGCTTTAGGGCTTTAGGGTTTGGGGTTTAAGGCACTAGGAGTTGGGGGTTTTAGGGTTAGAGTTTTCAGGTTTTGGGCTTAAGGTTTTGGGGTAGTTTTAGGGTTTGGGGTTTCAGGGTTTAGGGTTTGTCTTGAGGGTTTGGGGTTTCTAGGGGTTTAAGGCCTTAGGGTTCGGGGTTTAAGGGTTTTGGGTTTTGGTGTTCAAAGTTTTTCTAGGCAGAGAGCTTTGGGTGTAGGATTTACGGGCTATAGAGTTTGGGGATAAAGGTTTGCCTTCAGCTGCGCGGCACATTCGATAGATGTGGGTAGGTTGAATGGGTATGTCGAGGAGGTATGCCCGTTTTGTACGCTTGTGCTATGAAATCGGGGATTGCATGTGCTGGAAATTGCTTAGCCAGTCAGTTTCTGAACATATTAGGTTTGTCGTGTAGTTAGAATGTTCTTGCTCGTTATGTTTGTTCTTATTTAAGTGCTCTGGATTTTCAGAAGAAACTTCATCCATATTTGTTGCTCAATGTCTATTTTTGTTTCAAGGCTCAAAATCGTGTGCAAGTTTCACATGAAAAGGTACAATGTTCAATCTGAATGATGCTATTTCATTCCACATGAAGGGTATCTTCCTCAAAATTAGGCACGC
>CAJNIZ010046238.1:59364-77435 GCA_905231905.1 Symbiodinium pilosum | reverse complement strand
CCCCATATCATCCCTTATATAACCCCCTTTACGGAGTTTAGACCCTAAATCCTAAACCCTAATCCCTAAACCCTACACCCTTAACCATATATACTCCACTATAGAATCCCCTTTAAGGGTTTTTGATGGCTCAATGTGAGGCGGGAGTGTGTGTTAGTACCTTGGTTTCCGCTTGCAGCGGATATTGGTAGAGCATCCTTCATAGGGATTAGGGTCTAGGGTGTACAATCCCCTTCAAGTAGATAGAATATGGGGTATACGGGGATCTAATTACAAAATACCCAAAGCCATATTCTATCCACTTCAGGGTGAGTATACGGATTCTCATGCTGTCCCCAAGACGATTTAGGTAGGCGGCTTCAGGGTGTTTTTTTGGGGGCCCTTGGTGTTTAAGCCTTTGGGGCTACTGCCTTTGAAGGGAAACCCCAACGGTCCATCGGTAGCCCAGGTTTGAGGCCTCAAAGCCCAGTCTACCCAGCTTTTGCAGGGCTAAGATTTCTCAAGAACTACTGCTGATTCAATGCGCAGGCGGCTGGCATCGAGAGGCCGGGCTGCATGTTAGATTAGCTAGCTGGGAGCGAGTTTGGCCAAGCATTACAAATGACCTGATTGGTAGGCCCGGTACAATGAAGGAGTCTGGGAACACCACATACTACTCGCATGTAGGGATCCATTCCTTTATGTCCCACGAGAAAGACAGTTGTCCGTCCATTTGGGTTCCGCTATGACGAAATCTGGGAAGCAGCTTGTACCTCGTGGATTGTCTAGATCCCACGTTATGAGGCTGACTCTCCAAACTTTGGTTCCTTTCGGCTGTCCTAAATCATAGGTGGCGTCCTATACTCGGGACCCAATGAGGGGCCATGTTGTTTTTTGCAAAACGAGTTTCCTGATGATTTTCCAACTGTTCGTCATATTTTCTTCATCATTCTAAGTGATGGGCCCTCCGTAACCCCTATAAAATTCAAATACAGAGAAGCATGATTTGTATAGGGCCCCCAAACCTGCCCTAGAGGAGGGTTTAAGGTCTAGGGTCTTTGTTTCGAATCACCTTAGACTCTAAACTTTCAAGTTCTGGGATGAAGGGAAACAACTTAGCCTAAAGGCCGGAAACTTAAATCTTATACGCTAGAAGCAAAGGTCTAGGGCTTAGGGTTTAGGGCAAAACCAACCAATGGCAAAACCAAAATTCAACCTAAACCCTAAACCATGAACAAGCTCGCTGCGGTCGGAGGCCTCCCGGCGAGGCGGTCCCTGCCCAAGTGAGGAGGTTTTGGGCTTGCTTGCTCCAGGTCAAGGGTCCTGAGGTCGTAGGGGATAAGGAATATAAATTACAGGGTTTAAGGTTCAGGGTTCAGGTATAGTATTAGGGTTTAGGGCTTAGGGTTTTAGGTTTAGTACGGAAGAAGAGAATCTATTCTTCCAGGGGAGCATGTATTTCCCTTATTCCCGACTAACAACCTGTAAGTTCAGGGTCTTGGGTAAAGGGTTTAGGGTTCAGGTCCTAGGGAAGGGCAGGAAGGCTAACGGAGTGAATTGCCATTGTGTCCAGGGTCTTCCTGAGTTTGTAGTGCTTTTGGTGTCCATTTGAGATGTAGTCTAAACTCCCTATAGGCGGGTTATATAGGGGATGAGAAAGGGGAGTATTATAGCGGTTATGAAGAGGGACACTTGGAGTTTAGGGTATGGCTCATGTCCTTGGAGTTTAGGGTATGGCTCATTTGGAAGGGGACTGTGCGGGCTCCTGTGCGGTATCGGTACATGTCGTGCTTTGAGATCTTGCGGCTGTTAGTTGCGATGCTTATTTATAGCTCCTTGCTGAGTATTTGTTATCGCCATCGCTATGATCATGACTCTAATATCATACTCACTATTCTTACGGGCATGACTGAGCATGGTTGTCATCAGCATGGTCTCCACCGGTTGCAATCGATCATCGCCTCCATTTTTCGTCAAGCTTCATTTCATCATCAGATTTTTTTTCTGCTGACACCATCACAAGGCAAGAAAGAGGCAGTGAAGTTAGTTTTGTTGGTATCTGAGCCTTTTTCAAGGACTTGGATTTGTCATGAAATCCTATTCGGCGTCCCTGGCCAATCTTAAAGAGGACAACAGTTTCCTTTAAAGTGCTAAGAGAGGACCCGAGTAGTTTGGGGCCCCTGATGCTTCCCTTCGTCGACAAGCGCCCGTATGCCAAGGATGACGCGCAGCTCTTGATTCTACAGGGAACGAACGATTTGGAGGATCTGCAAAACCCTAAACCCTAAAACCAAAAACCCTAAGTTCTAAGTCCTAAACCCCTAAACCCTAAAATGCTAAATTGGGTGAAGTCTACAGGCGAGCAGGATGATTTGGAGATTGTGTCTTCTTATTCATTGGGCTGTGGGGCGGAAAGTTTGATTCAGGTGCTAGCCCTGAGGGCCATGCACGGGCTACATAGGAATCGTATTCAGGGCTTCATTCTAATTAGGCACAGCTCAGTGATAACTACTCCTTACTTAAGAATATTCCGTGACTGTCGTGCTACAAGGAGCCTACATGGGTTTGAATTTTGGCCCGTTTTTGGCGCATGTGTATGGAGATCGCTGGGCATAGATATTTGGTGTCCAACTTGATTGACAATAACTACTTAAACTCATACTGCTTCTGAATTTCCATGTGGCAGCTTCCACAACTAGGGGGAACCTGAAATAGACGCAGCAGCGAAATCTTGATTATTACTGGGACCCCCAAAATGGTACCCCTAATTTTGGGAAACACCGATGTTTTCCGTTGGGAAAATGTTCCTCTCAGGAGGCAGGGATCTAAATGTTCAAGACAACTTAGAGGGTTAGGGAGACTCAGTAAGTAGGTTGATAATGGTGATAGCTAGGGTTACTGTATGGTTCACGGTACTCTAAACCTTAAAACCCTAAACCCCTAAACCCTAAACCCCATTAGGCTACTTCAGTCCTAGCCATGCCTAAGACCTTCCCAGTATGGAAGACTTTTCGTCTGCTTATTCAAATTAGAGGACCAGTCAGACGTAATACGACACATAGACTTCGTGCACAACTTCTCCACCCCCTGTTCGGCCACTTCCATGCAGTATCCTACGACAAGCTCGGTTCGAAACTTACGGGATCCTGACTACTGGGGCACTCCCGTTGAAAACCCCACCCCTGAACCATCAAACCCTACAGACCCTAAACCTAAAAACTCCAGACGCTAAATCGGAAAGCCCATGCCCGATAGTGCAACCCCTAATCCGCGAACGCTGACAGCTACGCCCTGAACCTTAAGTGGTAGTCTGCATGTTCTTTTCCATAATTCCTACATTGACATAGTCCCTATACAGCCGCTATACAGTCCCATTTTATCCCCCTCAAAATGACCAGGACCCCCCGTCTGAGACGGTGGTGGATCTCACCCCGTGGGTTTCCCAGGACTTTTCGAGGGTTTAAGGGTGTTCAGGGTTTAGGGCTCGGGGTGTTTTAGGATACTCTCAACCCCTCAAAGTTAGGTCAATCCCCCTGTAGTTATGATGAGCCCTAGATACGGAGGAGGTAATAGGGCCTTAAAGCACCTACAATAGTCCTTGTGGTACCCATTACTGCGGGGGATCGACCCAACGTTAAACTTAAAAACGGTTTAGCATGTAGGGGATTAAGGTCCCAGAATGTCCACGGTCTGAGTCTTAGGCTCTGTACGTTTGCCGCTCACGTCTTGTCATTGGGGGCAGGTTTGGTTATGCCCCCACCTACAAGTAGCAGCAACACATGGTGTACGTGAAAGTATACATCGGGACCCTAGCATAGTTACTTTTATGCCGTGTGGTCGCTATTGGTGGGTGGGGTTATATAGGGAGCCCAATACAGATGATGTTATCCCTTGCTGTCGCTCATGGGATCCCAATATAGTTTCTTTTATCCATCGTGCTCGCTATTAGTGGGTGAAGGCCGATCCCAAGGTGAGACACCTTAAACCCTAAACCTGGCGAATCCCAAGGTGAGGCTACAGCATTGGCAGGGGATTGTGTTCAGGTCCGGTTCCTCTCATACTCTTAGGGTTTAGGGGCTAGGGATCATTTTGATAACGTCGTATGTGGTTCACGAAGTACTTACCCTCCCAAACTGACATGGAAACCCATAAAGCACCCTGTTGACAGGGCTGTAGTCTTTGCACAGGTTTTTAGGTTCCATGTTGGTTTGATTGAGGGCACTCATCTGATGGTGGGCGCAGTAGGTCGCAGTACGCTCGGACATTATCAGGTATGGCTAACAGCCCAGACTGCAAGCTGCAGCCTGTGTTCACATGACATTATACCCTGAACCCTAAGCCCTAGCCCTGAACCGCAAAATACTGCATCAAAAAGCAGAGTAAAACCTCCAACCTTGAACCCTAGACCCTGGCAGATCCCTGCACTCACTCCATCATCTCTATATCCTTGTGGTCCAAGGGCATCCCGAGTTAGGTATTTCTCGAAGTAATCCCATTTTGTTCCCCTATTTTGAGACTCCCCCTAAACCCTAAACCCTAAAGCCCTAAAGCCTAAACCCCTAAACCCTAAACCAGTTTTTGAGAAAAGCCGCACGGAAGCCCCAAGATGCAGCTTGAATCAGGTCAGCTCCTCTCTTTGACCTCGTTCGCAAAGTTCCCGAAGTCTCCATAGAGGAGGGTCTAGGTTAAGGGTTTAGGGTTTAGGGTTTAGGGTTGGTTTAGGGTTTGGGCTGGGATTTTAGTGTTCAGGCCTTGCTTGGGGCTTTTCTAGTTTTACTGGTGAGTAGTAGGAGGAAAGGATCTCATTGCAGTGCTTACATGACTCAAACATTCCACCATGATTCCCTTGCACAGGGTTCTCTTCATTTCCCGGCCTGCTTGTTTTAGGCATCACCGGTCGATTGTTTTGAGGGGTGATGCTTTTTGAGGGTTCACGTAGGGAACCCTGTTCTCATAACCACCAGGAGGACCCTAAAGCCTACACCCTAAGTCCTTAACCCCAAACCCCTAAACCCTAAACCCTAGCTGAGGGTTGAGAGGTATGGATTCCCCTACTACTCCCCCCAGGTTCTCCTTCAATTGAGATTTTTAAAGGGCTAAGTCACGCGGTTTCGGGGGTTTCGAGTTTAGTGTTTAGGGTTTAGGGGTGATGACGAGGAACCCGGGCGGGGCAGTGGGGTGGTTAGGAGACCCCACAACAGTAGCAATCCAGCCGCCACCAAGATCTGATTGCCTCTAGGTTTTGCGGATCGATGCTTGGTACATTGGGGCAG
Organism: Symbiodinium pilosum; assembly: GCA_905231905.1. Taxonomy (NCBI): domain Eukaryota; class Dinophyceae; order Suessiales; family Symbiodiniaceae; genus Symbiodinium; species Symbiodinium pilosum. The sequence continues at coordinate 72,183 of CAJNIZ010046238.1, read as the reverse complement.
AGTTTGGGGTTAGGGTTTGGGGAGTGTGCTTGTCATGAGGATGTGCATGAACAGGGGGCCCCATGTATGCAACCCTCGTTACCAGGATGACACAAGATGGACCTCTAATTCTGGGAAGCCGCCCGCGGTGCTTCCGAAGAAGGGCTGCATTCGGCCCCTGAACCACCTCGGAAGTCTCAGCAGGTAGGGTTTAGGGTTTAGGGTTTAGGGTAGTTTGGATCATCACTACTTTCTGTGCTGTTTCTTCTGCCGTCATCATTCTTATCGTGCTGTTGTTATTACGTCTTGTATTCTGGCTGTTGTTCTCCATTGATTTTTTGTTTTTCTAGTAGTATGGCTACCACCCCATACCCTAAATCCTCATCCCCAACTACTTCGCGGCATCTTTGAGGGTCGCAAACCCTTGGAGAGAAGGCCCGTTAAACACAACAACAATAACTGCTAGTATCCTAAACCCTCTACGCGAATGCCAGACCCTAAACCCCTACAGCCTAAACCCTAAACCCGTAAACCCCAAACCCCAAACCTAAACCCCCAAGCCCTGAACCCTTAAACCTCTAAACCCTAAACCCCACCACCAGGACCTCTGCCGGAATGTTCCGCTTCCCCAGCAGAGCCTGTGACCCGGGCGGGGGGAGAAGCCGGTCCTTGCGTTCGGGGTCAGGAGAACACATGGTTTAGGGGTTTGGGTTTTTAGGTTTAGGGGTTTAGCGGTTAAGGGGTCTAGGGGTTTAAGGTCTAGGGGTTTAGCGGTTCAGGGGTGTAGGGGATTTAGGTTTAGGGGTTTAGCGGTTTAGGGGTTTAGGTTTAGGGGTTCAGCGTTTTACGGGTTTAGGGGTTTTAGGTTTAGGGGTTTAGCGGTTTAGGAGTTTAGGGATTTTAGGTTTAGGGGTTTAGCGGTTTAGGAGTTTAGGGGTTTTAGGTGTAGGGGTTTAGGGGTTTGAGGTCTAGGGGTTTAGCAGTTTAGGGGTTTAGGGGTTTAGAGGCTTGGGTTTTTGGGGTCTAGGGGTTCACCTCTCGGACACCACGGGCCAAATAGTTTGCCACGTAGACTCTCTCATACGGCTATGCCTCCAAACGAGGGTGCCTGTTACCCGTTCCCAGATCTAGATATATAGGCGTGATCAAACGAAGGGCACTCCCATGTTTGAAAGCAAGCTTTCTGCGGGAAAATAATGGTGGCTCTTTAGTGCAGCTTGTTTGGATTCCCCTTACTAACTCCACCTAGTCGCACTAAAGCTCAGCTTTCGAGACCGGTATGTTTCGAAGCCCTGATCTACGTTGGATGGAGAAAGTCCTGCACCACTTACTGGCCTTTGGGTAGATAGGAATGAAGGAATGGAATGGATCCTTCTAGCAGTCCCAAAAGTATAACCCATTATAGTAGTTTCCATTGTCTTTTCCATTCCTTCACTCTCAGCTTACCAAAGGCCAGCTTAGCAACCCCAACAATATGGCAACTCCTATGGCATGCAGATGCATAAGGGTATTTACGGTGGTTCAAGATTTCTGACATCCACAGTAGGTAGGCATATCACATTACAAACAATATCTTATTCTCTGTAACAGCATTTGCAGATTGAAGGATATGCCCTGGTTACAACTTTCGGGTTGGCCATGCCTAGCCCCAAAAACGATGCATCTCCATATACCGCTGTATAGACCCCTACATCTAGCCATGTCATCCCCGCATACCTCGACACCTCTTTTTGCTGACTGTTGCCTGCTTGCGCGACCAGCTTCTGCGTCATAGTAGCTAGGTAGGCAGCTCACGATTATCTCAGCCGCGGACGCCGACACTCGACCCAAGTTCTGCAGGGAAGAGCTGGAGGGGGTTGTAAACATCATGGTCCTGTTTTGGGCATCCTGAATAGTAGGTGCCACAGTATATTGGAGACCCAACAAGGGACCTAAATGTTGACAACCCTCCCATATACCCGCGGCAAGGACAGAGATCATTGGATTGACAGAGCCCTTTAAATCGTATGAAGTCTTGATACAAGTCCCAGGCTTCTTACATGTGCCCGATTTAATGCGACTCAAGAAGCGTCGTGGCTCCCTAGGCTGCCTGAACCCTGAAGTGACAAATCTACAGCCGTAGGCTGAAGATCCTGCCGGGCCCGGCATTCTAAACCTTGACCCTAATTATAGTCCCCCTTAAGTAGATAGAATATGGAAATAGGTATGGTAGAATAAGATCCCCATATGCCCCATATTCTATCTACTCAAGGGGGACTATAGCTTTAACCACCAACTTTGAGAATCCTAAGCCTGAAGCCCTGGAGCACTCGACACAGTCATTGATTGGGTCATTCCTGCTTAGGGTAAGAGTTACCAGAATGGTAGGAGTTATAGTAGATAAGATCCCTTGAAGGATAGTTACTGTTTGGGGGGATGACACAAGTCATTCATTCTTGTTTTCTAATAGTAAGTTGACCCCCTAAACCCTAAACCCCAAACCTTGAAGCCCCAGCCTGAAACTCTCCAATGCAATCCTCCACAGCCGTAATTTCCAAACACACGCCACCCATGGCTTTCTGGGCGCTGCTGGGCCTTTCCTGGCTGCTGGTTGAAGCAGCTGATCCCCCATGGCGCCAGGTGGGATTCCACACGGCTCTATGCGGTAATGTAGGGGCTTTTGTCGCGCTTTTCTGCGGCCTAAACCCTACACCCGAAACCCGAAGCGATTTTTTGGGGGCGGGGGTGGGGGGTGGGTATGTATTTGAGAGGAGTTCCAGGGATGAGCATTCCCATTTAACGACTAATAAGGAGTAAGGGTTGGGGTCTAAGCGGACAAACCTTCATCAGGGCCTCTGTTTCCCTAGAAGCCAAGGTACTCATATAGTAGGTTCTTGGGTTAAAGATAGTATAAATTTATATAAGGACCCAAGGACAGGAACCCAATATATAGGTAACTGGGCTTCTAGGGTTTGTTTGCATTTAGGAAAGACAGCACGTTACGCTCCGCTTTTTGATATCCTGAACTCCGCATGTAGGAGTTCCTGTCGTCGATTAAGAAAGTCTCTGGGAATCTACTTTGCATTGCCGGCGTCGGAGGTGATGTGGGTATTTCTCTAAATCAAGGTCCTCCATATCCCTCCAAGTCATGTAGCCCCGAACATAGGAAACCCGAAAAGGGGTTTTGAGAAATCCAATATCCCAGAAAGAGGTGCAATTTAGAAGTCCTTGGCTTGAATGCCTCATCACAAAAGGGTTGGATCAGAGAGTCAGGTAGGTTGCCCTAAACCCTAAACCCCGAACCCTAAACCCTTAAACCATGCGAGGGCTTCTACAGGGGCCTAAACCATTCTCAACGTTCTGGTCTTGTCTTTCGTGGCCAAATACATCTTGGGTTTAGGGCCTAGGGTTTAGGTCTAACCAGAGAAAGGCAGGAGTTAAGACTGGTAGCAGCGATGACGTGAGGGAGGGCCAACTCCATAAACCTCATCCCCCTAAACATCCCTAAACCCTAGACCCTGCACACCAACCCCCTGTAATTCTCGAGGTCTTTAGCAGCATGGCCACTCGCATATTTAAATCGCCATATCTAAAGCGCCTGCAGGGTGAGGGTAACAGTTGTCCTGAGATGTAATCCCAGGGATTAGGTTTTTCGGGTTTAGGGTATAGGGTTCTCCCACCCCCTTCGATTTTTCTCCCTGTGGCAGTAAAACCCCAGGTAACTACTACAAGTAATGTTTTGTTATAGGTAGGCGGATTACATGGTTGAGAGCTAAATTCCTAAGTGTTCTTTGCAATACAAGCACACATAGACTTCCCAGAGGCCCAGAGAGCTCTACAAAGGTTCCTGTCATGAAGGGGGGGTTTAAACCCGCGAAACCGCACGAGCATTAACCCCATACCCTAGACCCTGAACCTTAATCGTTAAACCCATACGGTATTGTAGTGACCATACATACGGGACCCAGTTTCCATGTTCATTCTTTTTTGCTATTTGATTCTGCATTATACTATTAGACACATCCCTAACCCCTTAAGCCCTTAAAAAGGGGCCCCAATATAACAAAACCCAAATACTATAAGCCTCACTAGTGGGGTGGGGTCCTTAAGCCTGATGCTAAACCCTAAATCCTAAACCTTAAACCTTAAAACCTAAGCCCTAAGTGCTAAACCCTAATCCTAAGCCCTGAGCCCTGAACCCTACAACCTCAACCCTAAACCCTAAATCCTAAACCCTGAATCCTTTTATTCAGGCCGGGAGTTCAGAAATCCCTTTGGAGATGAAATGGCCACCCTCAAGGGCGGCCCGTAGCAACCGCGTTCCTTTGTGGCATTGTGAATTTGGGGTTTTAGGGTTTTAGGGTTTAGGGTTTTAGGGTTTAGGGCTTTGAGTTTTGGGTTTAGGGTTTAGGGAGTCTGGGGTGAAGCATTTTTGTGGGTTTTGTAGGGTTTGGGGGCTTTAGGGTTTATGGTTTAGGGCTTGGGGGATTAGGGTCAGAGGGCTTAGGTTGGAGATGGTTGGAGTTTGTAAGATGCAGGGTTCAGGGGGATCTTTATCCTCCGAAGCCTACACCCTAAACCCTACCCCTACAGGGGGGGCTGTTCAAAGACCACCGTCCCAGAAGTCTCCCTGGTGCTCCGTAAGGAAGGGCAAGCGAGTCATGGGGACAATTACAGTGGGGTTCTACGAATTCCCTTAAGGTTTGGGGTTTAAGGGGTTTTGTCTTATTCCCTCAATTCCTTATGGAGCACCAGGACCCTAAACCCTGAACCCTCAACCCTAAACCCTAAACCCTAAACACGCTCTTTAGTGGAGGGCAGGGGCGGCAGGGGCTTTGGCTCGCTTCCGGGTTCTGTGATGCGATCATTTTACCAGTACATGAACCCCCAAAGTATGTAGAATAATGGCCTTTTGGGCTGTTATTATGGGCTTAGGGCTATTATTTTACATACTTTTGGGGTTTAGGTAGGGTTTTGGGTTGAGAGTATAGGGTTTAGGTTTTAGGGGCTTGATCAGCTTGTTTTCCGGGGGTATCATAGGACATTAAGATGATTGACGGTTTAGGGGTGCTGCGGTCAGAGTCATAATTAGTGATGTCTAGGTAGAACGGCACTAGCTTCTAGCAGGCAATATCCCATATTCCACTGTACGGGCTCGCATTGGTTAGAGTGCTTCAGGCTCCTATTTGGGGCTATGTTGGTAAACATTACTCCCTAAACCCTATAAACCCTAAACCCTCTAGACCCTGAACCCTGTAAACCCTAGCCCGGGGGTATGTTGGTAGACGTGTGCAGGGAAGATTTTGGCAGCTTCATTGATCGGCTTCAGTTCGGAGCAGTCTTCCCACCTTTTGGTGCTACCCTCCCGGAAACTAACATGGGAAGCCCCAAAGGGCCCTTTAAAGACTCGAATTCCATGAAAACGTGGCTGCAGTATCTGGGCTTCCATGCCAACTTGGCGAGCCTATCTTTGAGGGGTGGTAGGCTGTACGAAAACTCAAAGAAGGTTCTCTTGCAAGTACCTTGTAGTTTCCCTAAATAGGGGGACCCCAATATCGTCCCCAAAACACTATCATCCTTACTATTGTAGGAGCCCCAAGATGGTACACTCCTGGAAGGGAAACATGGAAACCCAACAAGGGCGCTTTAAAGACTGCAGTCCGATTAGGTAGGGCTAGATGGTAGTTTCCATAAATAGGGGGGCCCATATGAACCCAATAATAGTATATTCGTTCTTCGTATGGGGACTCCCGGAATGGTACCCTCAATTTTGCGAAGCCCCCCATACGGGTTTCCATGTTCGTTTTGTGGGAGTGGAACCACCCTAAACCCTAAACCACCGTAAAACCCTAAACTAAACCCTAAACCACCCTAACCCTAAACCCTAAACCACCCCAAACCCTGAATCCTAAACCCAAAACAACCCTAAACCAGTGCAGTGTTTCCTTTTGTCAGCGCCTCTTCTGCTCAAGCTGTTCTTTTGGCCAAGTACTTCTGCACTTCACCACATTGGAGGGTTATATAGGGGATTAAATGGGTTTAGGGTTCAGGATTCAGGGCTTAGAGTTTAGGGTTTAAACTCTTCAAACAAGGTCTATCTAAGAGATTTTCTAGGGGAGTATTATAGGGCTTGTTAAGGGGGATACTTGGAGTTTTAGACTATGGCTCATATAGCTTTGGTTTCTTCCTGGACCCAGAAGTGGGGTGGAATAATGGTCCACCACCACTAAAATGGCCAGAAAGGCCAGTATTCTACATACTTTGGGGGTCCAGGTGCAGTTGAAACTTATTATCCTCAATATCCCGTGGTGTCGATGCCCTGGGCCCATGATGTGGTGGTTTTCCTAAATGCGGAAACCCTAAACCCTAAGCATATATGACAATTAATTATGGCGACCCCAAGATGGTACCCCAAATTTCAGCTTAGGGTTTAGGGTTTAGGGGCTCGCTTGAAAGGATCCTTGTTTTAGGGTTTAGGGTTGAGGGTTTAGGGTTTAAGGTTGAGCGCTTAGGGCCGGAAACCCTTGGCAACATCCCAGATGCCTGCCAGAGTCGAGTCAAGGGCAATTGCGTGATAATTTTCAGCTACTTCACAGGTCCTGGGTATATGCAGATATATACACATTGGACTAGGACAGTAGTCCTTAGTTTGGTCAAAGTAAACTAACTTTCTGACCTACAGCTACCCATGAATTTCCATGTCGTTTGTAGCACCCTGGACCCTTAATTCTAAACCCCAAGTTTTGGATACTGCCCTGACCAAGAACAGTTGGATAAATAGAAACAGGAATATGCAAAGCCTGTAATGTGACCACTCTCATGGCTGTCACTGGGTGGGGCCAGCTTCCTACCTTAATCATTGTAGCACAGCCATGCGCCCGACCTGGCAGCTTCTTGCTGTACTCCTGGTCACTGCAAGCGCTGCAGACTCGGAGCAAAATGACTACAACGATGCAGCAGATCAGGACGTGCTCCGGTTGCTCGGTTCCCTAAAAGGTCCCAGGGCTTTTACCTTAATGTGTTGAGACAAACACCCTGGCCATGGTTGCTGCTGTGGGGATGGTTAGCAGAATTATTCAACGAGTCCAGGACCATAATTCGCTTATACTCCCTGTGCAGGCTGTGAAGAAGAAGAATTTCCAAAGAAGTGACATGGGTCGGAGCCTGTCAGCCATGTTTGATTTTGTCCTGACAATCCCCTTCACAAAATGGGGAGAAATAGTTCCTATGTGCTTTCTGGAAGAGCCTCCCAGAAGACATCTTGCAGATTGCCTTCACCCAAGCTTCAGCCCCCCAAAGACCCATGTGATGTGACCAGCGGCCACGGTGAAGGCAAGAACGGGTTGCCTTGACCCAAGCTTTGGCACCCCAAGATTCCATCCAATGTCCACAAACCACGGTGAAGGCAAGCGCACCCAAATGTGATGTATATACCCAGAAGCCGTGATGAAGGCATGAGCGAGTTACCTTTACCCTAGCTTCGGCCTCTCAAAGGTCCATCTAATGTCGCTTGGGTGAGGGCAAGCCGTTCGGCAACAGTCAATCCGATTTCGACAGCAACTGCGATGTCTGCAAGAGCGTGTTGCCTTTGCCTGAGCCGTGGCCGCGGCCTCCCGAACCAATTCTAGGGATGCTGCAGGATTGTATTCCCTTATTCCCTGCTAGCCACCAGTAAGTAAATCGGTGTTGCTTGCTTCCAGGGTCAGGAGAGCCCAGTAACCTAGTAAGTACGCTGATACCCCCCATATAGCTTCATTACCCTACTTACTAGGTCCCCCTGACCCCAAGTCCCCCTGACCCTAAACCCTGAACCTTGAACCCTAAGATCTAACCTACTTACTAAGTCCCCTGGCCCTCCAAGTACCGGCAGCAGGACATGCTGGAGCCAGAGCAGCTGCGGAAACTCCACGCCCTGGCAGATGCAGCTGGGCATTTGTCATTGGGCTTAAGGGTTTAGGGTTTAGGAGGGTTATAATAGGGATCCCAATATTAGAGCCTTCAAGAGAGTGGGCTTATTAATCAAGAGTCGACATTACGTTAGGTGGACCCCCTACCCAGTAATCCGCTCCCCCTCATATTAGAACCCCCCCAGCCCCCTAACAGTAACTATTCCCAGCATATTCTCATACAGCACAATGGGAGTATTTAATATACGGGGGGTTCTAATTCAGGGGGAGGGCATTACTTAAGTGGCTACAAGGGATAACTGTGATGATATTCAGGTCCTCCTTTTCCCTTTTATGTGGCTGTTACAGAGTGGGCGCTGAATACCCCTAAGCAGGAACTCTCAATCCTAGACCCCTCAACTATGCTTGCAATCCATGTACAACTTCTAGCAATTCCAGGAACACCCCCACATGGTCCTTAATTACATAGCCCAAGAAAGGGAACCCATTCACCAAGAGCGCAAATCCCAAACTTCCCAAACCCATGTGTAGCCCCAATAGTAGATAGAATATGGCTTTGGGTATATTATACTAAGATCCCCATATACCCCATATTCTATCTACTCAAGGGGGACTATAAACACGACAAACTCTACACCCTAAACCCTTAACCCTTCACCCCAAACCCTACACCCTACACGCCCCAAGCCTCGGTCAGCTCCTGGGAACGCGTAAACCCTTATAGTCCCCCTTCAGATGGAATATAGGGTTTAGGATTTAGGGTTTAGGGTTTAGGATTTGGGGTTTAGGGTTTAGAGTCCGCCTTAAGTAGATAAAACAAGGAGTATATTACTGTATCATTGGGGTTATATGGGATATTGGAGACTACTATAATGGGTTACATTAGGGTGTAGGGTTTAGGGCCCCTTAAGTTTAAGTAGATAGCACATGGGGTATATTGGGATCTTACTATAAGATGCCCAAAGTCATATTCTATCTACTTAAATGGGCCTATATTCCCCTAGTTTCTATTTCATTCTCCATTTTCTTTTCCATTTGATTCTCCATTATAGGGAGAAATTTGGGGATTATTCTATCTTCTTAATGGGGACTACAACCCCAATATATACCCTATTCTAATATAGTAGTTTCCATTTTCTTTTGCATTATCCCAATATAACCTCTATCTACTTAAGGGAGACGATAACTTCCTGAAAAGTAACAACATGCCAGGTAGATGGAGACGGACGCCTGGTGCTTGCAGAGATGATGCGCTTCTCTGCTGCGGTCACCTGTCCTGGCCAGAAGATCTTAGGGATTTTAGGATCTTCTTGTCAGGGACTGTAGAGGTTTCGAGCTTTGGGTTTGGGCCTATGGGTTTGGAAGCATATTATGCGGAAAACACTCAGGTTATAGCCAGGCCTTCATGGGTACCCTCCCCAAACTGTTACCCGAAGGCCCAAAGCAGGTCTCCATGACTATCATATGATTTTCTGCACATCTTCATATGGTTCTTATCATGAGTGCTGGGTTAGCGCAATCCTGTTACTATGTCAGGTGGCCTGATTGACCTTGGCTTCGATTCAAGACATGTCGGAAAGTCGCGGATCCATTGATGCGTGGCAGTCCAGAGATTCCTTAGCTTGCACATATATATATATGTATATATATATAGAGAATGTACATCATGATTGGTGTCGCGATCATGATCACTATCGTGATTCTTGCTATCTATATAACTGTTCTTCTTGCAGGCCCACTGCCCCGACCAGAACTACCCCTGAACCTCCGGGGCTTCGAAACTGTAGCATCCCAGAGAGACCCCGGGCATCGTGATTCTCATCTTGTTCTGATGTGCGTTGGGGTCCATGGGTTGCTTCAGGCCACATGGACACCTGAATATTTCACACCATCCAACCCCAAACCCTAAACCCGGTATTTGTTGTTTATGTATAGGCGATCAGACCCAATACTCGAGCCTAGTCAGCTCTACTTGTTATTGCCCTTCATCCCTGTGTAATCTGCATAAAGGCACACAACTCCCTGTTTGTAGGGCTCCTAAACGTACCATAGGAAAGCTTAAATTTCGGGACATGATTGCCGAGGCCCAGTGACAAACCTGGCTAAAGAGCTAGCAGTTGGGCTTTGGGTTTAGAGCTTGTTTTTTTGGGCATTTTAGGGTTCAGGGCGTATGGTTTAGGGCTTAGGGAGACCTCAGGGTTAAGGGTTTAGGGCACCGAGGAAATTTGCCGAAATGAGACACACTTCCTTATATAGATTTGTCAAGAGACCACTGTAGGGATCCCTTTCTCCATTTGCTACTAACAGCCAGCAAGTACACCGCAAACCCTACAACCCAAATGACCCTATCAACTCCCAGATTTCATGTCAGGTTCATTTCATTCTCCAGTCCTTCATCATTTCCCCAAGCCCCACAGAAACCCTAAACCCTAAACCCCAAACCCTAAACCCCAAACCCTAAACCCTAAACCCTAAACCCCAAACCCTAAACCCTAAACCCTAAGCCTAAGACGCGACTGGGCCTCGCACGGCAAGACGTGGTGGACGCTATCCAGGACAAACCAAGCTTTGGGGGTCAAAGAGCTTAAGGGTTCTTTGGGGAGTTAGGGTTTAGGGTTTAGGGTTTAGAGGGTTTAGGGTTTAGGGCGTAGGGTTTAGGGTTTAGGTTCTTTGGGGGATTGAGGAGCTTACAAGGGTTTTGGGGATAAAGGGCTTAGGGTTTAGAGTTTTGGGCTTTTAGAGGGTTTTGGTTTAAGGTTTTAAGGGCGTAGGGTTTATAGAGTTGCCCCCTAGCAGGTTCTTTGAATTGGTGCTCCTGTGGGTCATTATCACAAGGATCTCATTGTCCCGAGTCATATAAAATAAACGGAGACCATTAGAAGGCCAATATCAAGCTGACCATGACTATGAGGCCGTTCTGGCTTTGGCATTCGCATTTTTCAGCATTCCTCTCACCCAACTCTTTACCCCAAAACCTCCTATGCCCTGTCGTGATCCTCCTATAATAACCCTCAGGAGAGTCTCACAAATGAGGGGGGTGCGCCCAGGGACCTCAAGGGTTGAACATATTTTCAATGCTCCCCCCCAAGATCTACCTGGGGTTGGTTTTGGGTCCCATATATACATAACTATACATGCGCATACACATATATGCATGTTTAGATTATGAGGTTGGGGTATCTTTACTGAACCCTCCTCCTAGCCTAGGTAGGGAAACCCAAGTTGTTACCACGTACTGTAGACTCCTACAATTGCTGCGTACAACATCACCCGGGCATCCTGAACATGACAACTTCTCAACAAAAACCCTTGTACAGCCCCGAATGAGGACCCCAATAATCCCCTTGCAGAGGGATTCTTAATGGCCCGGAGTGAGAAGGGTTTAGGGGTTTAGGGTTTAGGGCTTAGGATCCCATAGTATATTGATGCTGGGTTACGCGAAGAAACGGTGGAAGGTGGAAAGGCAAACCGTGATAAATGCCACAGCACGAGGTACTAAAAGACAATCAGTAAGAGGGAAGTTCTGATGAAGGGTTTCTCAATATACTCCTTGTCTTAAGAAGGCGTCGACGAGCCTGAGGGCCCCGGCTTGAAATTCCAAACAAACAAGAGGAGATGGACAGCAACGGCGACGGCTTTGTGACGTTCGAAGCTGCTTGGAGTGAAATGTACTATTGTCTAAACTTCTCAAAGGGGGTTTTATAGGGGAGTGTTATAGGGGTTATTCAGGGGGGCACTAGGATTTTCAGACTATAGCTCGAATGAGAGGTTTCAAGTTTAAGGGCTCAGTGAGGACGTATCTTTGACCAATCCTAGTCTTCCCTAGTCGAATTTGGCACTTGGAGGGTCAGGGAGACTTAGGAAGTAGGTTAATAACCCCTATAGCCCACATAGTAACCCTAGTTATCCCCATTATAAGCCCACTTACTAAGTCCGCCTGACCCTCCAAGCATGAAGAGTGAGCAAATATCTGTGGAGAGGTGGGATCCCTAAACCCTTAAACCCAAACCCTCCCTTCACACCCTCCTCAAAATCTCAACTTTTCCCCTAAACCCTATGTCCTCAACCTTTTCAAGGCACAAGGGACCACCGCCAGGCAGTCTTCGACTGCTATAGATTCCGTGCAACCCAAAGATGAGCCCAATAAACAATGTGGGGGTTTCCCAAAATTAGGGGTACCATTTTGGATGTCCCAATACAGGACAACAGTATTTTGGAGTCTATATTGGGGTCCCCTTATCTTGGAAACTAGCATGGCATGTCTCTTAGTTCAAACACCAGAAATCTGCCCAAAACTCCACGGAACCCTGATGTCCCGTTCACCCCTTAACAGGGACTTACAGTTAAGGAACTTAAATTAAGTTTCCATAATAGGCATACATCGTATATAAGAGGGTTTCCTTCTTATATCAATTTAATTTAAGTTCCTTAAGAGCAACATAGAGCAACCCAGTTAATGAAGGGCTCTCGAAGGGCTTGAAGGAGTGCAGCTTCCGCAGGTTCGTGAGCAGGAATGTAAAGAAGGATTTGGAGCGGTATTTGTAAACCAGGGTTTCACGTTAAGGGCTGAGAGTTTAGGGTTTCAAGTTTAGGGTGTAAAGATTTGTGGAGCCTTGGATTTGGATCTTCCCCAGTTGTTTTTGATCGAGGGTCTTTCCCAACGTTGGACTTCTCCCAGTTTCCTCAATCGCGCACAACCCAATATAGACCCCAGAAGAATATAATCCTTATTATGGGAACACCAAAAAGGTACCCCCCAATTTTGGGAAACCCCTAAACCCTATATATCCCTGTTTAACCCTATATATCCTCTACAACGCCCTTTAAAGGTACCCCCAATTTTGGGAAACCCAGGAGATTCGGCTGGCGGATGGAATTGAGCCCATCGACGAGGAGGACGCCCGGGAGATGGAGTCGCAAGTCCCAAAGAGATATGAGCAATAGTCTAAACTCC
>CAJNIZ010046238.1:35940-59264 GCA_905231905.1 Symbiodinium pilosum | reverse complement strand
CAAAAAACAAAGTAACGTGGCATGCCATAAGGAGCATGTACCCATTGCTTACGAAGTGGTACATCATGCACAAACCATGCAGAAAGGAGCGGGACCTGTAAGCCAAGCGCCTGGGTGTAGGGTTTAGGGTTTAGGATTTAGGGTGTAGGGTTTAGGGTTTAGGATTTAGGGTTTCGGGTTTATAGGGCTGTGGATGGTCCAGGGTTTTGAGGCTTGGGGTTTTGGGTTTGGAATTTGAGCTTGTTGGGGTGGGTGTTTTACACATAGTGCCCCATTCCACTGAACAAATTCTGGATCGCTGCCTGCTTGGACCCCAAACCTTGACACATAGAATTCGATTTTGAATCTCTGAATAGCCCTGCATAATCACCATACTGCTCCCATCTGACTCTCACTCCTCACGCATAACACCCGAGACCCGACCAGGATCCACCAACATCTCTGTCATCCCCTAAGTGGAACCTACCTGGATCCTCCACTGTAGTTCTTATCTTGGTTTGGTATGGCTTTGGGATAGGAATCCTATCCGGGCTCACAGAGGTATAATAGTGGAGGGTCCAGGTAAGCTCAACGCAAACTTTTGGGCTCTTAGCAAGGAATGAAGGAATGGAAAGCCAAGTTTGGGGCTACCATAGGGACCCGTTCATCCGTTCCCTGCTAACAACCATGAAGTAAACCCTGAACCCTACATTCTAAACCTAAGCCCTACCCAGCAGCCAGGAAAACAGGCATTGCCCCAAACCCTAAACCCTAGACCTACAGAACCGTAAGTTCAGCTTGAATCCACAGGCGATGCGCGCCACGATCTCCACGTGACTGGTTGATTGTGCATGGGTTTGGGGTGTAGAATTACCATGAACCCCAAACCCCAAATCTTAAACCTAAGGGCGTAGACTCCTAGATCATCTAAATACCCTCTCCATTACAGTGGTACCCTTAACCGTATGTAAAGCCTGAACCCAGTAGAGGCCGAGTGCCAACTATTAGGAGCCCCAGATCACCGATGAAATGTACCGATAGGGTCTGGGGGTTCAAGCTTAGGGTCAAGGCGTTGGGGCTTATGCTTCGGGGCTTAGGATTCAAGGCTTATAGCGTTAAGGGTTTGCAGCTTCATGTGAGCTAGTGTCTAAACTCCTGTAAGGGGGGGTATATAGGGGATTTTGTAAGAGACTATCTTAGGGGTTATTAAGAGGGATACTAGGATTTTAGATTGTGGCTCATGTTGGATTTTAGAGCTCTTGATTTATGCAGAACTCAGGACTGAGGGTTTGGGCTTGGAACCTTGGTTGTTTAGGGTCTAGGGTTCTCAGATCATCGGTTTGATTCTTGGCCTCTGATGATGTTGCTCCTCATATTCAATCTTGAAAGTGTTGTACTGCTACTTCCCTGGGTAGTGAGCAGGAGCCGTTGGCATCTAGAAGTTTCTAGGACCTACTATACTATTCTTCTTCATTTGCTCCCATATGTCCTGATAATCCGTACATATACCTAAGCCAGTGCCCCTCTGCAGTAACAGCTGGTTCATAGTTATAATATGATTATATATGAGTATAGCCCACAATATGACAGTCCTTATTATAGAGTGGTACCGGGTGGGGCAGTGCCCAACATACATCCCTAGTGTCCCTGCGGCCTCTCCCATTCAGAGACACTCGCATCTGTAACGCACATGGAGCCTTCGTACTCCTGACAGGAGAAGGAGATCATCATGTTGTTAAAGGGTTTTCTCAAGACCGGGATGCCATCATGGATTGGAGCAGATACTGATCCCCTAAGTAGGAACTACAATAGTACCCTCCCCCCCGCCCCCCCAAAGGTGCACCCCCCCAGATTTAGAACCTTATTAGGCCATATTAAGCCCTATATAGTCCTTATTAGCTCCTTAAACCCTGGGGGGGTATCTTTGGGGCGGGGGTACTATTGTAACATCTTACCTAGATTCTAGAAGCTGCGAGACCTGTAAGCTTTTGGGGTTTTGGGTTTGGGGTCTGGGGATTTCGGAATTGTTCGGCGAACCTCCTAGATTGTCACACGAATCTGACCCTTGTTCTGGAACCTAAGACCTTTTGGGGGGTATTCTTTGTAGTGCGCTACCTTGGGCTCTGATGTCTACAAACGCGTTCCCTTTTTGGCAGCCACCCATACATCACAACACCCCAAACCCTAACCCAAGATGCTCCGGACCTTCCTACCCCAAAGCCCAACCCTAAACCCTAAGCCCATGTCCCCTAAACCCTTCACCCTAAAGCCTAGACCAAAAACCCTAGAAACTACATTCCTACTTTACCCTATAACCGCTATATAGCCCCTATACTATACCCCTATAAAACCCCTATTATAGTCCCTATCATCTGACCCCAAAGCCCTTGTCCAAGGTACGCGGCCAAGTTCGTGGATGACATCTCCAGGGTTAGCTTTCCCATCGTAGGCGCGGGCAGAGGAACTTGAGCCATAATCTGAACTCCTTAAAGGGAGGTCATAAAGGGGCTTACATTACAGGGGAATATTATAGGGGTTACTAAACGTGATACTGGGAGTTTAGACTATAGCGCGCTTGGAGGCTGCAGGTGTGAGAGGTTTGAAGTCTTGGGCGATGGTTGAAGTTTCGGCGTTCAAATTTAAGTGATGTTCCGATCGCCCTTATGCATGTATGTATGTATGTATGTATGTATGCATGCATGCATGCATGCATGCATGGATGGATGGATGGATGGATGGATGGATGTATGTATGTATGTATGTATGTATGTATGTCATGAACTTATGTATGTTTGCTCCGAGGATTGGAGCTCATGGGAAGTCGTAGGGCTTCAACACATGCTAAACCGGTTATCTGTGTACCTATGCGAGGGTTATCTTCGGATCTGGAGCTTCGACGGTTTGGGATTTGAGGGCTTGCATACATAGTGGACCCCAAATAGTGTAATCCTTATCATAGGTACCACCATAAGGGACCGCTCGTTTCTGGAAATTTCAATGTGAGAGAGGTCGGTGTCGCAAGGCTATTGGATTCATCATTTCAGATTTCAGGCTCTGAACTGCTTCCGGCTACCTTAAACTGAAACAAAGGACTACATACTTACACTAGCCCGTGCATAATCACCAAAAGAGATGAGTTCGTTTGCATTCCTTTATATTCTGCTATCCAGAGACAAGTAAATTGAAATGAGACTCATGACCCAGCAGTACATACGGCAAGGGCAGGATGGTGCCATAGTAGACTCGGTGCTCAAGCTGTGCATGATTTCGAGTTCGCGACTAACCCAGACCTGGGTTTAGGGTTTAGGGGCCGTTTCTGGAATTCACACTTTTCATCAAAGAGTCTACGAAAGCCCGACCCATCGACCCAGCGGTGGCTGCTGACCTGAATTGGTAGTTTCCACAAATACGGGGGCCTCGGTGTAGACCCCAAGATGTTATAACCCTTATTGTGAGGACCTCCTTAAAAGGTACCTGTAATTTTGGGAAACCCTAACCTCCAAACATCTCTATATTATAATCCCTATAATCCCTCTGAAGGTACCCTTAATTCAATTTTCTTTTCAGGCGTAGTGGTGCTGACGGTGCTCTTTGTGATGGGAGCTGCCAACATCGATACTACGTGGAGCCCTGGCTGGAAATTTTGGCCACTGGCTTAGGGTTCAGGGTTTAGGGGTTCATTCATTTAGAATCTCCAAACGTACTAGGTTTGTGGGGATCCCATTCAGGATCCTAGTGAAGCCAGACATCCATACCAAACCGAACAAGGAGCGAAACAGCAGGGTCCGTGCAGGGTTGCGGGCGTTGCAGGGTCTGAATAAATCGTTTATGCACTGCAGGGGCTTGTGTAGTCCGCAGTTTTTTCCTGGGTTCAAAAATTACCTAGACCTCCCAACTACCCTCTAATACTTGATTGTATGGGCGCCTGACGCAGGACCTCCCCAATTTTCGCAGGCAACGCCTAGACTGCATGCAGTAGTCACTCTAAGTAGGAAGGTGCTCGAGAAATAGAGTAGAATTATAGCCTCCGAACCCTGGCAGCCTTGCCGTTGTTATTCTGCATTGCTTTAGTGTCCACAATATGGGATTTTTTTGAATAATCCCCTCCGAGCTCCGGACCCCATAATTCCTTTAATATGCTTTTAAGATCCAAGGGATCACTATGTTGAGGTAATCATGGACATGCAGCGCCAATGAGGCCTATCTTTTCTCCGGAAGTTGCTGGCTCTCTGCAGTTGTACAAATGTCCCCCCTACATGGGGAGGGATCATGGACTGCATCACAAACGCAGGGAGAAAGCTACATTCTCCCATATAATACTTGTTGGGGAAGGTCTCATGAAGGATCGGAACCCCTCAAGACCCTAAACCCAGGACCCTAAACCCTAAAGCGCCAAACCCCTCAATCCTACACTCCTAAACCCTACACGCCTAAACCCCAAACCCTGGATCCTAAACCCTCAACCCAGAGACCCTAAACCCCTAAAGCCTAAACCAACAGACTACATCTCAAGCCCCGAGGCTTTCAGCCAGACTCAACCTGCTTCATGGTCGCGCGTAGGGAATGAGGGAATGTAGGTTTTTGGTAGCCCCTGTATAGTACAGTACTATATGGGGGTTAAAAAGGGGTTGTACATGGCTACAGCCCCCAGTAGCCTTGAATATCCTTGGAACAATGCGAAGTTATCTTGGACCCTAATCCCCATACAGCCTTCTGCTATAGGAATTGGATTTTTATAGGGCCCCTAATCTAAACCCTAAACCCAAACTCTATCCCAGTCTTGTTGTATTTTCCATTTTCTTGTCCAGTCCTTCACAACCTAGCAACAACCCGCAAGCCCGTGATATAGTCCCCCTTAAGTAGATAGAATATGGGGTATATGAGGATCCTATTTTAATATACCCGCAGCAATGTTTCATGTACTTCAGGGGGACTATAGCCCTGAACACAGGATTATGACTGTGACCCTGAGCATCACGTTTGGCTGGCTGGTGGGCTTCGCCGGCGCGGTATTTCTGTACGTGCGTGCCTTGGCCAGAAGTTTCAGAACAACCGTCAATTGTTTTGAAGCGTAGGTTCACTGGAGGTAGACTCTGAGGGCGGGGACTTTTAAGGTGAGGTTTGGGGAATCTTGAGGGTGTTTAAAATTTAAAAGGTGTTCATACGTGGTATGGCTGGAATCTGGAAGGTCGGGTGCCTGCAGGGATAAGCCAGGGTCGAGCCCAGCACAGGAGGCCGCAGACAGGCCCTCACGAAGAAGATGCTTCAGGGTCTAGGGCTGCTTCAGACAGACCCTCTTACCGTTCCGCACCTTGTGATGAATGCGCATGCTCCCCTAGCCTGGCCCCCTCCTCACCCCCGAGTCCAACCCCTAAACCACCCTAAACCCCGAACCCCCTCCAACCTAAATTTAAAACCCCTAAACCCTAAACCATTAAACCCTGAAACCCTAAACCCTTATACCCCTAAATCCTAACCCCTTATACCCCTAAATCTCTCCCCCTTGAGCTCCCCCCCAGCCCCCAAGCCCGCTGGAGGATGGCTACCGGCACGGCTCATGAGCATCCTCATCCGGCAGATTTCCTCCTCCGACCCTTGGCTCATAGCGATAGGAGCTATAGTCTAAGCTCCTTAGGGGGAGTATAGATAGCGTTTAGCGTTTAGGGTCTAAACTCCTTACAGGGGGGTATAGATAGGGTTTAGGGCCAAGTTTAGGGTTTATTGGGTCTAAACTCCTTAAAGGGGGTTGTTATAGGGAATTGTATAGGGTTTAGGGTTTGAACTTTAGAGTTTAAACTCCTTAAAGGGTGTTTTATAATAGGACTTAGTGAGGGTTATACAATAAAAGTTTAGACCATAGCTGGTATTTTTTTTTTTCGGGCTTCTGTGGGGGTCTCTAGGGTCATTCATACGGGTTATATGGTTTTGGTGATTTTATAGGCAGGGGTGTTGAGTAAGCACTTTTTCCCTTTTCTGAGCTTCTGGGTCCTGATTTCTTTATAAAAAGAAGCTATATTCAAAAAGGGTGGCCTCTTTTGTCCTAGGTTCCTGGGGATCCTCGTGTGTAAAGGTCAACGGGAATGGGATAGGTGTTACAGATAGTAGGGAATAATCGAGACTTGATTGTAGAAGTAGATCAAAAGTCAATTATTGGAAACTTGAGAAACTATTGCTGCAGGTTATTCTGGATCCTAAGGGGCTGCTAGAAGGTATAGTGAGTATGGGAATTATATAGGGTTATTTAGAGATTTTATAGGGAATATACTGGTATAATGGAAAAGAAAATAGGAACTACGATTATATAATAGTAGCTGCTATAAGGATAGGTTGGACGGAGGAAATCTGGCAACACTTAAAAACCCATAACATTATAATTCCTGAGGGATACGGTGCAGTAGGTCGAGCAAGATTTTTCCATCCACAGCAATGATGAAGGGCGAGTGAAGAATGGGTCTATAAAGCGAAGAAGGGTCTATAGAAATTTTGGAAGCGGTTTGGAGGGGCTTACGACGACAGTGCCCCGCTAAAGATTCAATCAGGGTTCATAAAGGATTGGAAAAGGGCTTGTAAGATTGCTGTGTGTTTACAAGGCCTTTCAGCCTTGGATATAGGCTTTGTTCAGGGCTGCAGGTTGGAGGGGAGCATTATTCTTGAGAACGGGCCATCTTGTGTTTAGGCTTAAGCATCAGGGCAATGTGGGGCTACTGTACTAAGTACTGATGGTACTAGTGATGGAGCAGCCGGTTGTCTTCGCAAAATGTATTGTGTGGTGGCGGCAGCAGCAATGTTTGAGAGTCATACTTATTAGGTTTTCCTTTATTACATTTTTCTTTTATAGCTAAAGTTTCTGCGCGCGCTTCTGGAGTTGCCAGCGTGACGTCCTCCATTTATTGAGGGCTTTTCATTACGCTAAGCCCAGGTTGAAGTGCAAACCCAGAAAGCCCAGTATGGTTTAATCAAGGAATATACCCTAAATGCTATTAAGATCCCGAACATGATTTAAGGAACATTCCTTCATTAAGGGGTATTTGGCTCCCTGAGAACAGCCCTAAACCCTAGGATTTCCGGTACCAGAAAGCCATGGTCCTGGACCAGCTGCTCGTCTTCAAGTCATGGCTTGTCCTTACTTCCCCTGGGTTCCCCCTTAAGGCTTCAGTTAGGCCTAAGGGGGAAACCTAGGAGGGGTAGTATAGAGGGGGGTAGTAGGGGAACCCATTATCAAGCCTTGGACACTTCCTTGTTGGGGTTGAAGTCTTTTAGTTTACGTTTGCGTGCTTGGTAGTTGAGGATATATTATGAGAAGCACCTCACCTGGCAAGGCGTACAAAGTGATGCGGGGTATGTGTAGTTTCCTAACATTCGGAGATAGTGTAATCGGCCAGGACTAGGTTCCAGGACAAACCCCACACGTCCAAGATCTAAGCCTCGACCCCAAACCCCGATCCCTGAAGCTTATACACCCGCAGTACAATATACCCGCATGTAATCATATGTTCTTCTATATAACCCTTGTAAACGCCCTTAACTCCCAAATTTTGCGTCCGGGCCCGGATATGAAGCCCGTCCCAACATGAAGCGTCAACATTGTTTTAGTTTACGGGCTCGAGGTTCAACAAGTTGTTTTGCTTCTGACGAGGCCTTAGTCCGTACCTACAACATTAGTTAAAGCACGCAGATGTGCTTTAGTGCCTGTAGGGTCTGTGGAATTAGCGCGAGTATAAGGTCAAAGAAGAGCTGATTTTCAGATGAGTATGGTAGTTGCCCAAAATAGGGGACCCCTATTGAAGACCCCAAAATACTATGGTCCTTCTTATGGGGACCCCCCAAGCCTGGCTTGTTGCGCCGATTGATTTCCTATGCAGCAACTAAAAACAGCAAAGCTGCTGAGTCCCGGCATCCTAGCTTGGACTAGTCTTGTTGCGCCCGCTGAAAACCTCAAGGTTTAAGGTTTAGGCTTTCGCGATTTCTCCGCCTTTGGGTCGGCGGATTGAGCCGGAGGCTCTTAAGGCATGGTTGTTGCAGACGCGTCCAATCCTTGATGAGAGCCTGGCGTGTGTGGGCCCCCTGATCAGCCTAGGCCCGGCCCGGTTTTGAGGCCCAGGCCCTCAAGGGGCCTGGGGCCTGGGCCCCCAACCGCCAATCATGCGCGGAGAGGTCGCGACGGCTAAAGCCCAAACCTTCAACCTTGCTGTTTTCAGTGGTTGCGCAGGAAACCAATCGGCGCATATCGGCGCAACAAGCCAGGTTTGCCGGGACCGTGTCAGGACCAACACTGCATTCCATTTTGAGCCTAGCTTGGGCTGGCCCCTACCCGCTTGGTCCCGGCGATTTGGGGAAAACCTTCAACTCCTTTAGACTCGTTTTATTAATTTTAAGTTACCATATTATGGGTCTGGATCGCAAGTAATAGGGTTCTGTTATTTAAGCACTAGAACCTAAACCCTAAACCCATTCCTGAACAGCCACCCAGTACGGCTCAGGGTTTGGGAACCCTTGGCTGCTCAGGGGAGCTTTGCCCATTTCTTGGCTTCCATACCTTCAACCCTAAACCTTTGGGGTTTAGGGCTAAGGGGGTTTAGGGTGTAGGACCCGTAAGTGGTTAGCTGGTGCCACAAATGCTGTGCGCGTGTGTGCAGGTTTGAGTGCTCTTTAAGCTCCTCTGCCTCAGGCACCTTCCACTGTTCTGTAGTCGGAAAAGGGAGTCGCAACAAAAAATAAGTACACAACGTTTACATACCCAATGGCTAACATGAACCCCCATAGCCAGTAGTCTTAGTAGGCCTTCTTTGAGGTTTTCTTTTGGGCGAGGGTAACTCCCCTCCCCTCGTATTTCATCCTACCCTAAGACCCTAAACCCTAAGCCCTACAGGAAGGAACTTGCACTGATCTTCCGGGAGTTCGATGACGACGGCACGGGGGACCTCAGCGCAGAAGAGGCCTCACGGGCAGGTGGTTTAGGGTGTAGGGGTTTAGGGTGAGGGTTTCTTTAGGGTTTAGGGTTTGGGTGTTAGACTCCAGTTTGGAGTCTAGGGCTCGGGGTTTAGGGTCTAGAATTTCAGGAGCAAGGTTGTAGGTTTCAGGGATTGTTGGGGGAACAGCTTAGTAACAGCAGGGTTCACAGTGGGCGGGAAAATAAGCAGTGCATAAGAACATTTTCTCGTACCACCTACTCTGAGATGATCCAGAAGTTGGTATGCCAACCTTTTGAAACGGACTCTCGTCTATGCCCTTGGCCCTTTTCCAGGTGAAGTGAATCGGCTAAGCTGCCAGGAGTTGCTTGTACTTACCATGCCCGACTTTCGAAACACAGGCTTACGGGAGCTTCGGAACACCGTGCTGGCCCCCAAAACATTTTACGCCTTTGTAAACGCTATGAGAAGGACTCTTTTCATTTCAGAGATTGACTTGGAGTGGCTTCGCAAACAAGATTGTTCACACGTTTCAGGTTTAGAAGTATGTTTGCAAGCAACTTGAAGCAACCAGTGGGCCCGTGTGCACCTGGTCCATAGCTTGGGCATTAGCATCATCCTCACTTGCGCATTGCCTGCGTTCTGCTGATCTCAGACACTGAAGTCTGCACCCTTTAGGTAACTGCAAAGTCTGCATCCAAAACGTAATCCTTGGCACTGTCATGCCCACCTTCAGCCCGCCTCCAGTACTCCTGAACCTCTATTTCGGACTGTTTACAGCAGCAAGACACGTCTAGTAGGCTTCCTGAATGAGGCACAAGCCCAACTTTAGTTCCTTATTGGGACATGGTGAAGTACATGTTGTATGCTTGGTTTTCCTTGCTGAATTTCAGCAAGATAAGAAACCCAGCAACCCTGCGCGCCAAGCGACCAACCCTGAACCTAAATCGCAGAGCAGTAACTTTCTCCCCCTCATCATACTGAAGCCTGAAGCACCCCCACCCTCAGTTAGAAATGTCACAACATATTCTGATATACAAAACGGCAAGACTTCAGTATGCGGGGCTGCTGCTGCTGCTGCTGCTGCCTGTGCAGCTGCTGCCGGTGATGGCCGTTGTGGTGGCAGTAGCAGCAGAAGCAGCAGCAGGAGTACTGTAGTAGTTGCCGTCGTCGTTGTATTGTGACTGGTGCTGGTAGTGGCTGTAGCAGAGGAGGACCAGCAGCAACAGCAGCAGTAGCAGTAGCAGAGTGCCAGCAATACTGGTACTAGCAGGAGGAGGAGGAGGGAGGGGATTAGTCTTTGAACCCCAGATCATAAACCACCACCGACGGCAGGTCATCGAGAGCTTTGAAAGCCGTGGTCTACGCTTCAAGGACGGTATCGCCGTCATTACTATGATTTAATTGCGGGGGATAGAGGGCACCAATCTAGGTATCAGAAGAGGGGTATTATGAGGATTCTCTATGGATAGCTCTTCCCGACCTACCCTTCGGCACCATCAACATGATGGTTGCCAAAACTACCAACCTCCAAGCTCCTCCGAACTCTAGACCCCAAGTCCAGCTAAATCCCCGATCATAGACCAAGCTTATGGCTTATGCCCCTCAACCCTAAAGTCCCTCATAAGTTGGTAGAGTATTGGGTAGAGGGGACTTTACTATGAGTTTGGATGATTTCCATATTCTATCAACCTAAGGGGGACTATAAGCCTTAAATCCTGAATCCTTACCCGAAAAGCTTTTGTACAGGACGCGGAGGATGAGCTGAACTTCAAAAGCCAACTTAGGTTGCTCGGCTTAGAGGATACCTCGCGTGACGGGTGCGCAGAACTTGGGGTTTAGGTGATTAGGGCCTCAAACACCAACCCTGAAAATCCTGAAAGTCCTAAAGTCTTAACCCTCGGGCTTTGACTTTAGTGCTTTTAGGCTACAGGGCTGTAGGTTTGATGGTTTGCGGATGTGAAGGGTTAGCTCCTGCCCTCTTCTTTGTTACCCTCCACACTACGGTTTCCCACTTATTTGCCTTACCTTGCCCTGAATGAGCTTAAGCTTCAGTAAGGGGATCGTATAGAGGGTTCTGGATAGGGAACCCATGACCGCAGGAAGCATGTCTAAGACGATCTGGTTTGGGTCTGGGTCTTTCTCCCTTACAGCAACAGCCATATCCACGAGAGCTACTCCGACTTTTGATGGGCCTGGGCAATCTCCTAGAGGACGCCCACAGCTTTTAGTAAATTGAATATATAACCCTTTAAAGTAGTTTCCATTTCTTTTCCATTATCCCCATATAACCCCTATATATACCCTAGAATCTCCAAACTTGCATGGAATCTATTGCCAGCCCATGGTTTAGGGTCTAGGGTTTAGGGTCGAAGAACGAACCCTGTGCAGGAGGGCAATCAGTCGGGTCGCCAGCATGGCGATCCACAGCTTTTTGAGGATTTTGCAGGCTACGTCATCTGCACTGACAGATTGTAAGCCCTGAGCCCTGCAAAAACAACCCAAAACCTTGAGGCTAGAGAGGGTTCTACAAGCTTCAGTTGAGCCATTGGTTCTTTGAGCTTGAGTTTCCATGTGCCGCTGGGTTAAGGAACTTAAATTAAGTTACCATAATGGGTCTATATAGTACCTAATTTAATATGGTTTCCCCGATATAGCAACTTAAATACTTTCCGTAACAGCAACCCAGAAAATGGCAATCCAAAGCATACATATGGACTCTGACGCGCGAGTTACGCCAAAGGCATATGTTCCGGCAGAAGGCGGGCAACAGGCCTGCAATTGCAGATCTCGGGGCAGTGTTGGGTCATTGCTGAGCAAGATTTTAATTCTCCATTTACGTAAAACTTAATCCCCTAAACCCTGAACCTTACAACCCTATGACCATAAACAGGAACCAGATCAGACTCAGGGCTCAGACTTCAGGGTATTGTAGGGTCTATAGGAGTCTAGGGTCGGGATCGTGCTCAAGAGTTCAGGTATCCGACTCCGGGCCTAATGTTGTGGGTGCGAAGCGTAGCCCCAAACTACTCTAATAAGAGACTGTCCTCCCCCCATAGTAAGCTTTGATCCTTTGTTAAGTATTTTGTAGATTGCATAAACAGGGAAGTTGTTAGGGGGAAGGGGAATTGGCTAGTCAGTCCTGATTGCCGGGTATGGTTAGTTATAACTGGGTTAATTGCCATGGCTATAACCAGTCTTGGGTTGTTGTCCAGGTAGGGGAAATGCGAAGTGACAACCAGGTAGTATGCTAGTCCTATGCCGTTCTGATTAAAGACAACGTTGTTTCCTAGTACACCTGCCTAGTTTGCATTAACTCTAAACCTCAAAGTGGTGATTGGTCCTCGTGTTCAGCCATTGCAGCAGGTGCGAAAGTCAAAGCTCTATACCCTACACCCTACGCACTGTAAACAAGCCCTACGTCGAAGTCAAGAAACCCTAAGCCCTGAGCTCCAACTGCAACCCCAGCCACCCTCTACTTAGTATGTATAACCCCTATACTCAAACTGAAGGTACTACAGGTTCATGTAGGCCCCTGATTAATAAATCCCCTCCTTTTCAGGGATTATAATCCCAATTAAGTGGAGGGTTTGTTAATCACGGGTCTACATTACACGCAAACCCAAAGCGACAGGCTGGACCTGAATGCCTTCT
This sequence comes from Symbiodinium pilosum, assembly GCA_905231905.1. Classification (NCBI taxonomy): domain Eukaryota; class Dinophyceae; order Suessiales; family Symbiodiniaceae; genus Symbiodinium; species Symbiodinium pilosum. Next base: position 46,722 of record CAJNIZ010046238.1, on the reverse strand, counting down.
GCCATCATTTCGGCGAGCTTTTCAGGTGGACTGTGCCTACTGCAGATCAAATCTTCGAATGTGTGGGTGCAGCATTGAGAGCTCTTAAGGTTTTTTGGGCGTGGGATTTTGGATGATTTGGGGTATAAGGTTTTAGTTTCAGTGTCTCGGGTTCAGGGTTCAAATTTCAGAGCGAAGGTAGGTTTTATGTGGATTTGGGGTTTAAAGACGCGCGGCCTCACTGCAGACGTTTGACTGCTGCTGCTGCTGCTGCTACTGCTGCTACTACTACTACTACTATTACTACTACTACTACTACTACTACTACCACTACCACTACCACTACCACTACCACTACTACAACTACAACTACAAGCGCAGCTAGACGGAGGGAAGCGTTGCAAAGGGGGCTCCAAAAAGTAGGGAGCACTCTTACGGAGAGCCTCTTTGTAATAATCATGATAGTTTAGGAGGACCCCCCCGCCAGGTTTACGGCTTAGGGTTTAGGGTTTTGGAGGAGCCTCCTCCCTGGAATAGTGGTATAATAGGAGTATAGTCGGACCTTATACAACCCTTCATGTCCCTCATAGTCAAATGATATTTGAACGTTATGTACTCCCATGGAAGCTTCTGGCGAACAATCCCTTCCTCCTGCGGGTTTAGCGCTGGCCTTTTCATGCGATATTCCTCCCAGTGGCTTCTTCTAACGCCAGCGAGGTTGCCAGTTTAATTCCTGGGCCCTTTTTATTTGAGCTCTAAACCGTATATCCCAAACCTCAAGCCGTCAATCGAGTAGGATTAAGATCTTGATCTGAGAAAATCTTTCGCCCCCCACAAAGCTCTAGTCTACCTTTGTAGTCCTTAAATCCGAGCCCCCTGACCTTTCCCAGATATCACGCGATGGATACGGATCCTTCCGAAGAAGTGGTACCAAATGTGGAGCTAATCGCGAAGGACGCCACGCGGGTTCCTTGCTGGGGTCTGTTTATGGAAAAAACCACTGTTGGTGGCGTATTGCATATGGCTATTGGGCTTAAAGGCATTTTTGCCCGCAGCCCAACACCCTAACCCCTAACAAACTTATTCAGCTTCAAAAGAGGGTTTCAGGGTGTTGTGCTGAGGTGTGGGGGATTTGGTTTGATTGAGGTTTAGGCCTGTCCCCGACTTGGGTTTAGGGTAACCCAGACCCATGATTAACACACCCCCTTTCCTTGAATAGGGATTATAAAAGGGATCCGATTATTAAGGCCCCCTCCCCTTAATAGGGATTATGAAAGGGATCCTGTTATTAAGCAATCATGGGTCTACAGTTGCTTGCTTGCTTGCTTCGAGGCTAAGAAGAGTCCGTGTCAGCCGAATTCATTATGCAAGCTCAGAGGAGAGCATCTATGATGCCTCCCCAACATACATCCAAGGCCGCCACCACAGCTAGCTGCCCTTGCCACTGAAACTTGAGAACCGCAACAGCAAGGAGCCCAACAGAATTCCGACTCCTAGCCTGGGTCTACAGTATGATCTTCGTTTCTTTCGGTGAGAGTTATAGTGGAGAAAATGCAATCTGGCCTGGCCCAGCCGCCAAAAATAAATCCAAAGTTTAGGGTTTAGAGTTTAGGGTTTAAGGTTTAGTGTTTAAGGTTTAGGGTTTAGGGTTTAAGGTTCAGGGTTTAAGGTTTAGAGTTTAGGAGCCTGAAATCCTAAACCCTCTCCGAAATCCTAAGCCCTGAACCCTCCTCAGCGCTTCCATCCTAAGACCTAAACGCATGCCCTTGATGTTGAACTTGACAGGTCTCTACTGCTAGGATTATAATAGCTGGTTACGGTTTAAGGCTTAGGGTCAAGAGGACTCAGTACGTAGGTTAATAATGGAGATGACTAGGGCTACTTTATGGCTTACAGGCTTATACAGGCCATTAAACTACTTACTATGTCCCCTGACCCTCCAAGTAGGATATGACGCATTGGGGTTTTATGCAGAGATATGGTTTAGGGTTGAGGAGTAGAGGCGCCTCAGGAAGATTGCATGATAGACATTTCGAGAAACACCCACCTGTGACAGGAAATGTCGGATGTCAGCGACAAGCGCTCGCAATTCTGCATCTGACGGACAATCTTTTTTGCTTTTTTGCTAACTTCGATGTAGTGGGGGCTTAGGCCCCCGTGCTTGGCCTTTGATGTGACCTTTCACCAAGACCTCTTCATGTAGTTTCCGTCTCGATCTGTATGTTTTTGCATTATGAAGGTCATCTTGACCCAAAAAGTTGTTGCAGTGCTAGATCTGGGAGGGCTTCGCACAGGGAACAAGACTGCTTTGGTGGACAGCGGAGTGTTTAACACTTCTTATAGGATCTTTCCCAACAACCCTTGGGGTAACGGTGATGTAGGGTTTTTTCCATCGACAGTAGTCATGCATCCCCCTGCTAGCGCCCGGTTCCCCCTAAACCCTAAACCCAACCTACCCCTCCTAGGTTTTGCTTTGGTTAACCTTCGCCAGCTTTACGTAACCCTGAATTAGTATAGGGAGCATAGTAGGGGGACCCATGAAGTACTGATAGCAACCTGAGAGCATAAGAATGAGTTATGAATGGTAATAGTACTGATACAGGCAACAGTGATAGTACTGGGGCTGCTTGCTTCGTGGCATTTAAAGACCTTAAGCTGAGGTATTACGGTAATGTTATACAGTACATCATCTGGTTTCCTAATTGTGGTAGCTTAGAGTCAGTCCTAGGGCCTGAGCAGGGAAAGGAGCCTGAATCCCTTGCACGAAATGCGGGAGTTCCCAAAGCTTCCTTACCAAGACCGTCCCAGGGTTTCAAGGGGTATATAGGGGTGTGTAGGGCTTATATGGAGTGCGCATGGAGAATATGTCGGCCTGTTACCTCCATGGCCAATTAGTAGAGAATCAAATGAACAATGGAATCTAAGGTTGTATAGGGGTTAGGTCCCTACCAAGACCGGTCTCTAAATAGTTGGTACATTGGCAGGTGCAGAGGATAGTTGGATTCACCTCGAAACGAGGGACCATAAACGCTAAACGTGAAGTATGCCTGTCATGCTACCCCTTTCTATGGAACCCGCTAAACCCTAAACCCTAGATCCTAAACCTAAATCGCTGTAGCCTTACGTATAGGGTATCCCTCCTATGCCGGGTACAGCGGAAGGCTGGATTGAACCTGGGACTGTGCCGTTTGCGTTCTTGGAAAGACAAGCTCTTCTTAGGACTTGGGGTTTAGGTTTTTGGGGGTTTAGGGTGTAGGATAACATCCAGCTGTTTCTAAAGCATTGGCCACACAGAAGGCCGGTGCACAAGTTTGTGAAAATACCCAAATGCTTGATCATAGGCTCCTAGGTTTGGGGTTTAGGATTAGGCTCTTTCTGTGTGCCCTCCCCCTAGTATACATTACTAGAAGAACCTGTGCTGTACCCTCACAGCTCACCCCACCCCTCGCCTTCTGCGGTCCTGTGATTTGGGTTTGGGTGTCCGCCTCACAGTGCGATTAGAATTATTGTGCAATAGTTGTAAGTTTAGTAGTATTAGAGAAGGCAGGTTTAACTCGTACAGGACAACATTTGAAGACTTGCGTGGATCTAATTCCCCGTAAGTAGATTGAATATGGCGTTGGGTATATTAGAATAAGATGCCCATATATCCCATAGTCTATCTACTTCAGGGGGACTATACCCTAAACCCTAGACCCAAAATAGCAGTTTCCATTGTCTTTTCCATGCTCCCAATATAACCCCATATTCTTTCTATTTAAGAGGGACTAGAAATTTAAACAACGACAGCATTGACGAGCATTGCGGCCTCCACCTCCGCATGCACTGTCCATATGGCTGGCTGCACTTTTGGGAGCACAGACCACGACTAGAATTAGGGGTTATAGTAGTTTCCAGTTTCTTTTCCATTATCCCTATATAACCCTAATATATACCCTTTTATAATTATGGTTTATAGTAGTTTCCATTTTCTTAGGGTTTAGGGTTTAGGGTCCTTCAACTGCCTGAGGCGCTGAGAACTAGCACGCACAAAAATTCTCACCTGCACACACCGACGCACACACGCACCGTACCTTAGGCCGTACAGGAAGCCTTTCTGTATCCATATTATCCATGCCCTATAAACCTCGTAAAAAGGGATGGTGTTTCCTGTCTGGGAACTTCCGCACTTCGACTCGGAAGCCCTTATGGGGCTCCGCCAGGGAAGCGGGACCAATGCAACCCAGGGCAACCATCCTTGAGTTCCTTGGGAGATTTGGCAAGACAAGCCCCTATGTTGGCAGTTTTCGCGCAAGAGCCGTTATGATTTTTTGGTTCTTCAGATCCTCTATAGATTCAGAGCTGCGCCTACATCCTCCTTATTAGCCCCACGTATCCTTGGCATTCCTCAGGACTGTATACTGGCAGGTCCCATGTGGGAGATTCTAGCAATGACCCTTAAGAGGGGCCCTTCTCATTCAGCCGTCTCTTTACATTCCCCACGTGCACCTCTACTAAAATCTAATCAATTTCTCAAACAAGTCCTGTAAAAGCCGAACAGAACAGATTTTGCCAGTACTCAAGGGCCAGCAGGAGTATTTCACATCACTGGATCAATGTTAGGGATCCTATATATTTGTTGGGGTATGGGAGTCCTTATATATATGTATATATATATATATTCATATATATATCTATACATATATATTTCTACATATATATATATACAAGAAGGATCATTTTTCTTCATAGGGTAATGTGGGCTAAGATCAGGGGAAGGGATTTGTTGACTTTCCTGCAGGATCGTTGCCCGCCTATTAGTATTGGGCTGGTTTTCAATATTGAGGTCCCTACGCACCCGTAATGCTCAAGCCTAAACCGCCGGCTTTCCGAACCTTTATAACCCTAAACCCTAAACCCACCCTAAACCCTAAACCCTTTAAAACCCTTTGGAGTGAGGGACCTTAATTTTGACCACCGCCCCTGGTTTTGGGGATGGCCAAGCCAACCTCGTTTGCCAGCTGGGTCAAGAAATTGTGGCTGGGGTGTGCTTCTAGATGTGGGTTTTGGGGCTAAGGTTGTGGGGGGGTAGGGGGGTCGCTTAGGGGGTTTAATGTAGTCTGATTAAATTCAGGCAGCTTGTAGTGCGCATTGTGGTTGTTTTATGGACAGGTCTTTTCCCCAACCACCAGCCAGGTTTGGCATAGGGTGGGTGTGGAAATCCAGGGTCATTGCTCTAAGAAAGTAGACCTTCATCCCGTTTCAGGTGCCAAAAACACCCATGTGAAGGCCAGTGAGCCTCATGAGATCTCTACAAACCCCTAAACCATTTGGTCCAGTCCTACCGTCCCGCAGGCCCAAAACGCCAAAAGTTCCTCAGACCACCCAAAGGGCCTCAAACCTTTTAGATTTCCCTGAGGGAAGCACAAACATCTAAACCTTAAGACCCTGAGCCATTAGACCCTAAACCCTTAACCCCGAATCTGTTACACCCCTATTCCACGAACACTTAAAACCTTCTTCAACCTCGAACTGTTAAACCTTTCTAAACCTTACGCCCCTCAACCCCAAGCCGTAGACTCCGTAGACCATCCCTCCACCCGCCTAAGCATCAAAGCCTCAAATCCACGCGCTAAGTCCTGCAATGGATACTTCCAAACATGCGGTCTTCCTCTGTGGGCACTAGCAAGATTTAATCCTGATTCTGGAGTTCCTCACGTTCAGAAACTTGTGAACAGTAGTAACCCTACAAATCCTAAGGCCTCAGCCTGAAAACTTAAACCCCCAAACCATCCTAATTAAAGCCTGGGCCCTAAACTCCAAATCCTGAACCCGAAGTCCTAGATCCCAAGCCCCAACTCCTAAACCGCCTACGTCCAAAACCGTAGATTGGGTTAAATCCTGTGCCCTGAATCCTGAATTCTAAACCCTAAATCCTGAACCCTAAATGCTCTAAGCCGTCGCCGCTGCTGAGTTCCTGCTCCTTCCCCGCGGTCCCCGGCCGCACCGCGAGCGCCTCCCAGGCTCTCTCCATATGTACTGTAGCTGGGCAATTTAAAGCGACCTCACCCGACCACCCCAAATGGTGGTTCATATACGGAATAGTACCAAGATGGCCTTAAATTGGAAACTTTTTTAACATAGATTGCCCTGTTATAGTCTAAATTGCTTCAACGGGGTTCTATAGGGTTATGTAAGGTTTAGGGTTTATAGTCCAAACTCCTTAGAGGGGGTTGCTGAGAGCTTGGGGTTTAGGGTCTAGACTTCTTAAATGAGATTATATAGGGATTATATATATATATACATATATACGTATAGGCGAGTATTATAGGGGTTACTAAGGGGATACTTGGAATTTAGACTATAGCTCATATGAGCTCATATGAGTAGTATTTTATTTGGGGATACTGTGGTATCCAACGTGAAGTAAGATTCTGCCCTCCTGCTGGGTGTAGTATTTTCTATACAGGATTATAATTAATCTTACTTGGTGCACCGTCAGAAATCGCTCATATTTGGCTTATGTACGGGTTATCTACGGTTCCATTCAGGTTAAACTAGGGAGAATCAAAATCAAAAGGGAAAACAGAATGGTAGCTACTAGTGAGAGTTCGGGGTGTAGATTTGAGGCACATTTACGGGTCTCTTGTCGTTGTGGCGTTGGGGTTGGGATATTCTAGTTGTCGCGGGTTTCGCATTTTGGGGGGCGGGCTTTGGGGTTTAGTATAGCTAGAGTCTAGAGGTTTGAGTCGAGGGTTTGCTGCGGGTGGGGTTCAAGCATTTCGACAACCACAATTCGTTGCTTCGCTTTTGAATCTTCAGCCCGTGGTCCCTAAACCCCACCCCTCAAAACCATGGTGCCTAAATGTCACCGGGTTGCCAAGTTTGCCTACACGTGACAAGCACCCGGCTCAAGCCAACCTTTGAACATGGTATTGGGGAGGGGCTAAGCCTGAATCCCTAAGCCCGAAACTCAAATCCCTACCCAATAAGGCCTCAAACTTGGATACTGCACCAGCCCAGCAAAAAATGGAAAATATGTACATAAAGACATATTCATATAGACAATATATATTTAAGAATACCCCATTATAGACTGTTATTGGGTGGGGGCAGTACCCAACCTCAAGCATTACTCCTTAGACTCCTCCACCCTCACTTTGCTGGGCTGCTGTTAGGGAATTTTGCTAAATGCTATAAGAAGAAACCGGTTATTTGTTATATAGTCCCCCTTGAGTGGATAGAATATGGCTTTGGGTATTCTATAATAAGGCCCCAATATACCCCATATTCTGTTTCACGTGGACTCTATACCCAGAATATGGTAGTTTTCATTAAGTTCCTGAACGGCAGCTGCCAGCAGGCGGCGGAAGCCGTCCGGGCCCTCGAAGGCCATGGCTTCTCGAGATGAGGGTGTCGGAGTTAAGGGATTTTTCCTTTCAGATTTATAGAGACCCTAAACCCCTAAACCCTAAACCCTGGATTTAGTGCTTTAGGGTTCAGGCGGCAGGAAGACTAGTGAGGTCCCCCACCTACTACTGGTGACCACAAGGGGCTAATCGTAATCATGCCAGGGTCCCTATATAATCCGACAACAGGACCCTGAACCCTAAAACACCTAGCAACCAGGTGACCGAAAGGTTAGATTCCTTGAAGCACTTCAGGTGGGTAACCTAAATCTGTTGGTTGCTTTTGGGATGGACAACCTGAGCAAACCTGGAATGCAGAACCCAGGGTCACAGCGCAAACGTGCGAGATTACGGGCGACTAGAGGCAATCTAAACCCTAAATGCTTACCCCTAAACCCTAACCCCTAAATCCGAAACCCTAATCCCAGACCTCGTAAACCCAAGTCTCCCCACCCTTTCTCAGCACAGTTGGGGTCGGAAGCCGGAAGCATTAAGGGAGCCTTGCGGACCTCGCCCTTAAAACGTTTCATTTAGACAGGTTGGTGGTCTCTTTGACCGGAGGTCTTGTTCTAGAGGGGGATACGTGGGGCTATATATCTAACAGACCGAAAGACCAGCAGCCTGTTCTGCGTATCAGGCATCAACGTCACTCGGCTTCGTAGTTCCTACGGAAATCCGATGGCCCGTAGTCGCCCATTTCATCAAGATAGACCCTAGAGGAGCCAAATAGCCCAACATAGGAAGATTTACCGGCTTCTGGGCCCATGTAGGCATGTTGTTCAGGGGTTTGGGGTTTAGGGGTTTAGGGGTTTAGGGCCTAGGGTTTAGGGGTAGGCCAGAAGCCTTCCACTTAAAACTCCACAAGAAGCGACAAGCCTGTCATTACGAACTCGTGCTTCATCGGGGCTCGGGAGTGCAAGGAGCCCTTACACACCTCCCACTTGGGTACTATAGGGTTTATAAGCATATTATAGTTATCATCCAACTGATGCTGAGGGGGGGGCAGTACCCAACATAGATCTGTATAGTTGCACCTCCATGCCTTTCTCCACTCTGGAGCCCTGAGCCGCAAGCCTAAGAAGAAAACCCCCAGCCCCAAAAACCCGAAATTGCCCTAAGCCCTCGGACCCCTAAATGAGAATCTAATCCCCCAACCCTGCAAGCTATAATTCCTATAGAACCCCTATATATCCCCTATAACCCCATATGATCCCAATAGAACCCCGATATATCCCCTATAACCTTATATATGCCTGCAAAGTCCGCCTGTTTTGAAGGCTTCCTCTGGTCAGCGCAGTCCAGCCTCCCGTGCAAAGCCCCAGCTCAGACATATGCAAATAAGAGAGTTTCTGCATACAAACCATGCGGTTTAGGGTTTAGGGTGTAGCGTTTAGGGAAGTTCCTAATAAGGACCCCTGAGATTCCCTTCAGACTCCCCATCCATTTTCAGGGTCCCAGTGTACAGTTTGGGATTTTCTTTGGGGTTAGGGTTTAGGGTTTAGAGCTTGATGGTTATTACGACCTGCGTGGAAGTCTCTAAATAATTAGGGTTGCAGAAGATGAGGAATCTTATTTATGGTGACCATCTCTGATTATTCAAGGAATTTCCGGTGTGTAGCTTCACCTATAAAGCCTCGCATATCTTGGGTCATTCCGCCTCCCGGTAATTGTCCTTAAAGGGCCGTATTGTGGTATCAACCTAGCCGTCTTCCCATACATAGTCCCCCTTAAGTAGATAGAATATGGGGTATATGGGGATCTTATTATAATATACACAAAGCCATATTCTATCTACTTAAGGAGGACTATAAGCTGTATGTTAGGTTGTAAGGTTACCGCCCGGCAACTCCCCACCGGATAGTTTTTCTTCAGATTAGGATGGAGCCTTTAGTTTACGGAGGTAGAGTCCAAGACTTCATTAGGTTCGGGGTTTGGGATGTAGGAGTCTGGGACTCAGGGCTTTGGGATTCCGGTTCAGGATTTATGATGGAGGACTATCTTTTAGGATTTCTTAGAGGGGCCTCTTGAGGTGTTTGAGGTGGTTCTCCTGTTGTGACTAGCACCGCTACTCAGCGACAGCTCCTCCTCTTCCTCCTCCTCTTCTCCCTGCTGCTCATCTGGTCAGCAGTTCCGTCCATGCTCCACGCACGCCTTTCCGAGCCCGAAGACAGGGACCCTTTGGGTGTCTATGCAATGGCGCCAATTTCCTATTCCTGGATCATCCACAAACCAGGGGTAAGATCATGATCCCCAATTTTAAAAGACATGGCAAATACAGTAGCATTGCATTTTAGAGGGCAGTTTGTTACGAGGCGGGTGGGGGTTTGTTGCTCAGGGAAGGAGTTGTAACGGGACTGCAAGCCCAATCGTATATGGGGGGGGGCTTCCAAAAACTGTGCCTTTTTCCATGATTACTGCAATGCGCATTCTAGCAGATTCTAGCATATTCAAGTTTATATTGGAGCCCGCTTTAAAGGAAACCTCCCATTTGTTCAACCCCGAACCTAAACCCTGAACCATGAAAGCGACAAGGACCCAACTCGACGGGCAAGGGAAAGCCTGCTGCAGAGAAGCCAGGCAGGATGAGATCCAGTAGGGATTTAGATTTTAAGGTTTGAGGTTTAGGGATTTAGGGATTTAAGGTTTAGGAATTTGGGGTTTAAGGTTTAGGGTTTAGGGGTTAGGGTTTGAGGTTTAAGGTGTAGGGATTTAGTCTTTAAGGTTTAGGGTTCAGGGTTCAGGGTTGATGGGATGAGGGGATTAAACAGGGATTTGGGCGGCAAAATCCTGGAGGTGGAGGATTTGTCAGCTGTCTTGGACGCCTACATAAACCGCGAGCCCTAGACCCTTACACTCCTCCAAGCCCATGAGGTTTCCAGCTTTCTGGGAGTTCATGTTCGACAGCTTTTTACCCTAAACTCCCATCCCTAGTATTCCGCATCTGCAAGCCGGACATGCAAAGCAGCACAACACAACATGCTCCTTTGTACTCATTGTTCCGATCAGAATTGAGCGTAGGAAGTGGATGCAAAGCGTGAACATAGCCTTCCTTTCGGTCGTATATGGCTTTTGATGCATTTTTCACCAAACCCCATGTTTTACAAAACGTCAGAGAAGAAAAGTGCTTTCGGCTCATATCGCCCAAGCCCTGAACCCCAAACTCCTAAACCCTGAGCCGCAAACCCCTAAACCCTGAACCCCAAACCCCTCAACCCTGAACATCCCTGACCCCTAAGCACACAATCCTGGCCAGTTCCAACAGAGCTCTTCGTCGAGGCTGCGGGCGTTTTCGGCCTGTCGTGGGAATGGCTGAGGGTTTAGGGTTGAGGAAACCCGAAACCCCAAACCGAGGGTTTAGGTTATGGCTTGAACACTTACGAATATCATGCTCTTGGGTTCCTTGTACACTTGTGGG